>LLEY01000279.1:0-56635 GCA_001414485.1 Calycina herbarum | reverse complement strand
GGGGGGGGGGGGGGGGGGGGGGTGGGGCAAATATTACCAGCGAGAGACCCTCCAAATACCACTCTTTCTTGTGAGATCGTATATTCTTTTGCCAGGAGACAGCGTCATAGTATTTACTCAAATAATAAAGGAAAAAGCTTTTTTTACAAGATCCAGTCTGCAACCTCACGAAATAACTTGGTATCTGGTCGCAGATTCCGAATCATCGAACCAAGATCGAAATATCAATAGCGACTTTTCTTCTCAGGTTCTCCGCCATGTACAATTCAAAATCAAGATTGGGATAATATTCGGAGACGCGGAAATCGATTCCAATGCACACGAGACAATGGATGATGTGCCAGAGAATGGAAGAAAGAACGAGAACATGGGACCATGTAAATGGAAAGAATTTACTCAACTCTCATGCAGCAGCAGAATTTGGAAATTGTATCGACGGAGCAACTACTTTCGACAGCAGCACACGAGAGTGAGATTCTAAACCATTTCCACACCAAGGAAAACGGAGAATGAAATGAGAGGCAGTGAATTTCGAGGGACACAAAGCCATGAAATGCATCCTCACCCAGTTAATGATCTTTGTCACTCTCATCAAATGCGTCCTTCAAATATGATTATCAGGGTCGTCAGACTTCACATGTGGCCACCATAATTTTCGATGCCTCTGCTCAAAACGAATATTTGCCCCCTAATCAGATTTTATAGCTGGTAAGAGGTAAGAAAAATCGGGCGTTTTCTGCACATTTCAGGGCCACGTCGCTCCCCTTAAATGCTGTTCATAAATCCAGATCTCGTGCGTTGCATTCGAGTGAGAATACGAAGAAGAATAAATAGATAGCCAGTCCATTTCGCCGGAACGAAATGAAATGGCGGCGGCAGGGAAGGTTCCAGAATATCCGACCAAATGTATATGTATCAAAATACCATCAGAAGGAAGCACGAATGATATCTTGAGGTGGCATAAACAAACGGACTGAATGTACCAATGGACCGAGTATTCCTGTCACGGACAAATCCCAGAGGAACACTTCCCCAGGACCATTCAAAGCACGCACTCAACCCAAACTGAAGAACAAACACAAGCAATACAACAAGCCACTAATATAGAAACCGAAACGAATCAATTCTCTGGGCGCCCGAAAGCAGGAGCAAATGGTAAGATGAGAACACGTGATCTATGCAAGGCATGAAAAACCCGTACGATCCGCAGCAAATAATATGCGCCGATTTGCTGGAATAGGAATGACGAGGGGTTACTCCGCCTCCAAATCGTCTGATGTGCTTTGCATATGATAAGATTTTCCTGTTCGATCGCCGCTGGGAGGCTTGTTCTGCGGATTTGCGGATGCTCATGGAAGAGGGAAAGAACTCGCGAAGGAAGGAAATTGTTGATGTTTTTCTCCATCTATTGGAGACCTAGATTGAGATGTTCCCGAGAATGATCTACCATCTAATAGAGTGGAGGGAAATGATGGTCGATATCGAGAGAAGGATGGTTACTTACCTCGGTGTGGTCGCGGCATGAACAGCCACGGGTCTGCGAGAACCCTTAGATGATTTGGGCTGTCTTTGCTGTATCAATTGTTGAGACGATACTGCGGTTGCACCATAGTCTAAATAGCCGTCCAGAAGTCATATCCGGATCCCGTGATACTCTACGAGCAATTTGAAGCCGGGAAATCTTTCTTGGAGAGTCATGTTTTCGAGGCCAACAGCAGAAAAGTCTGGAATAAGAAGTGGTGGAGCAATCTGATACAAGGCCAAGTCTCACGCCAAGCCTGGAACATGCACGATCGCTGTGACCCTGTTGTTGGTCATTGGTGGTGAGGACACGACACAACCTGAAACGACCCAAGACGGGTCGTTTCACGCTCATCACGAGTGGACTGAACGACCGATTCTCACTGACACGGCTGACTGTGATTGATTAAGAAGATTTTCCCTTGGTGCAAGAAAGGTCAGTTCCGAAAAGAAAAAAAGCCAGCAGCAAGAAATCGGTTGCCGATCATTGAAAACCGGGATTGTGACAGAAAGAAAAATGGAACGGAAAGAAAACAAGGCAACGCATATGCCAGTTGATGACTGATATAGCTTGCGATGAAATGCCCTTACTTTGCGCCTATTGTGACTAAGCAGGTTTGCAAAGGGATTCCTTCCAAAAGAGATCAAATGTTTGTTGTGTTGTGATTGACTGATTTGATTTCTCACCGAGCTCATATACGAGCATCTTGCGAGAGCCCAGGGGGTCGGCTGTGGCGTTTTGGTTTCTTGGCGCTCAAGTAAGGCGAGTTTCAGAAATCTTGATGTGCTTGAAACAGTGAGCCGGAGAAACAAGCGCGGGTGACGAGTCTTGGCTAAGTAAATATCTCCGAAGTGGGTCTGAGATGAGGTCTTTGATCTGCTCCCTTGGCTTCACCAATCGTGGGGTTTAGCCTCTTGGAAGCTTGGCTTTTATATATCTTTAATTTAAAAAATGGTTCTTTGGCGTCATTAATTTACTTATTTGTGTACCTTCGGGAACTTGTGGACTTTGGGTGGGATGTATCCACCTAGTTTGGTGTTGTGTAATCGGCACGAGTAAGAAGAGGTACCTCATGTAAATCATTGGCTTATGTTGGGTATACAGGCTTTGGATTTAAAATTAATTTGAAAACTTACTCGCAGGTTGAGAAATCATTGAGGAGTTGAGGGGAGGGTTTCTCTAATTGCCCGATTGGTTCAATGAAAGAGAAAATATTTTGGTACAAGATACTATCCCCCCTAAAGCAAATGTAAGCGCACGGCCGCTGTGCCATACTAAATGTCTGTGCACTCTAGATTTACTTTAGGGGGGGGGGATAGTATCAATGAGGCTGTACTCTACTCGCAGGAAGTAAAAGCAGGACATTGCATTAGAGATTCAAGTCGAGGGAGTCTGACAGTGCAAGACAATCTGGATGAGAGGCTGTACCTATTGTTAGTTGAAGCTTGAGAGCTTTTGAGGGGTTAACCTATTGCGGGTTCTGGCAACGAGTCGGGAGGGTAGCCCATAGGATTCTCGCTCCTCCTGTTTCCTGCGCTACGTTCAAGCTTTTTGATCCTCTCGAGTACCCTCCTCAACAATGTGTGTGTTGTACAAACCCATAAGCCTGTACAAGTATAGCACAGCCCACGATAACTGATGGCGTTTAGCTGAATTGCTGGTAACCAAAGAATACCATTACTACGCCAAGACATAATACCGTTCAAACAAGCGCTGGCCGGCCCACGTCAGCCGCATCCACTCCCGCAAGCGGTATCGAGGAAATCTCACGATCCGACCCCCCGACCTCTGTTCGCCCCCCTTTCAGGACCCCTGAGCCCTGCGGGGGGAGCCTCGTCCTCTTGGCCCTGATCGACAAGCTCCATTCTCCGGAGGCTCTTCTCGCCTCTCCTCATCCACTGCCTCCCTTCACTCCCTCCACCCCCTCCACCCCCTCCACTTCTCTGCCTGTCTCGTCTTCATCTGCGACACCAAACATCCACCCACCCAGCAGTGAATCACGAATTCATCGGCTACCGGCATAGCCCACCAATCCCAGGCCTCCAAACACTCACAGACGGCCAGTGGCCCTCGGGAACTCTGGCACTGGCTTCTCGCTTGAGTCGCTTCCCCACCGTCATGCTGCGCTCAACGTCTGGGTACCATGTTTGATCCTAGCCTCTCTTGACCTGCGGAAGGGGTGTGCGCTCTTCATGCGTAAACTTCCTTTCCACAAGCCGCGTGTGTTGTACCTTATACCTGACTACTTCTCCTCTAAATTCCCAGTTTTTTAATTAACCATCAAGCTCTTGTCTTTTCTGCCTCTTTTCTAATTGAGTTGTATTGGGCGGGTTTCCATCTTCTTGTCATATTCTTTACTTTACCTTCCCTGCTTCTGTTTTTTCCCTCCGCCATACACTTTCTTTCACCAGAAGACTTCTTGGGAAATATCACTCTTTAGTATAGCAAACTACCACCTGGTGTGGCTCTTTTCTAGCGACTCGTTCTTTTTCGAAAATACCCAGCAATCATGTATACCTCAATCCAAAGCCTCGTTCTCCTCACATTGGTCTCATTATCTCTGGCCGCGCCTCAACATCAGCCCATACAAAAGCGAGGAGTCTTCAAAGTCGAGCGAGTAAAGAACCCCAACTTCGTTCGATCACCAGGAGCTGGAACAAGAGCCTTGATCAAGGCACACGCAAAATACAATGTTCCTCTCCCAGATGGATTGGTAGCTGCCATGAGCGCTGCAAATGCAGGCACCGGGTCTCTACCAATGGTTCAAAAGCAAGCCGCCGCCGCCGCCAGCTCAACAGCACCAGCTGGAGCACAAGCAACTGCTGCTAAGAACGGAACTGGTGGCACCGGAAAGGTCACAGCTACTCCAGAGAAGGGAGATGTGGAGTACTTGTCACCAGTACAAATCGGTGGACAGACCGTCATGTTGGATTTCGATAGTGGATCCTCCGATCTCTGGGTTTTCAACTCTCAACTCCCAGCCAACCAACAGACTGGCCACACAGTTTTCAATGTTCAGCAATCCACCACACTCCAGATGATGACTGGTGCCACCTACAAGATCTCTTACGGAGATGGATCTGGAACTGCCGGAAACGTTGGCACCGATACCGTCAACATTGGAGGAGCAACCGTCACCAACCAAGCCGTTGAGCTCGCCACTGCCGTCTCCCAATCATTTGTTTCAGACACCCAATCCAACGGCCTCGTCGGTCTTGCTTTCTCCAAGCTCAACACCGTCAAGCCAACTCAACAAAAGACCTTCTTCGACAACGCCATGCCCCAGCTCGCCCAGCCAGTCTTCACTGCCGATCTCCGAAAGAACGCAGTCGGAGCTTACGAGTTCGGAACCATTGACTCCACCAAGTTCAACGGTACCATGCAATGGGCTGCCGTCAACACCACCAACGGTTTCTGGCAATTCTCTTCCCAATCTTTCCAAGTTGGTACCGGAGCTCCAATGTCCGTTCCAGGTGCCCAGGCCATCGCTGATACCGGAACCACTCTCATGCTCACCAGTGCTGCTGTCGTCAACGCCTACTACAGTCAAGTTCAAGGTGCCGTCAACAACCAGACCGTTGGTGGTGTCACATTCCCTTGCAACGCCGTCTTGCCAGATATGAAATTCGATGTTGGTGGAAGTTTCATGGCTACCGTCCGAGGTAGCGATGTCAAGTTTGCCGCAGTTGATGCCACTGGAACCAGTAAGCTTTCTCCATTCTATCCAATTGATATATATGCTAACACACATCTCAGCCTGCTTCGGTGGTATCCAAGCAATCAACTCTCCTATGCAAATCTATGGAGACATTATGTTCAAGTCCCAATTCGTTGCCTTCAACGGTGGTAACAACTCCATCGGAATGGCACCCCACCAATAGATTCCCTAGTCGTTTATGTCAATATATCAAAATTTACATCTTCTCATGTATCTAGTTGTTTTTCATGATCAAAGAAAATGAAAGGAAGAGGCTCGCGAGGCTATCACATTTTGAGCCTGGTGTCATCATTGTTGTTTATTGGATTTTGTACAAACGCATTTCTTTTCTTCTTGTCTTTTCTTTCTCTTCCTTTTCTCGTTGGTAAAATTATGACCTTAGATAGGCTTGTTTTTTTAGCGGAAAGGGTTGAGGAAAGAATTCTTTATATATATTATAGTGTCTAGACGGGGCATTGGGGTCGATGGTTGTGGGAACAAGATCCAGGAGATGGTGTTAATAGATTGATTCAAAATTATGATCTGTGTCATTCGTTTACTCTCGTTCCCATCCTCGTTCTTACTTCTTCCTCATTACTTGCTCGTTTTTGTTTTAACCCTACTCTTGAAAAACTTTTTTCCTCGTGTTCTTCCCCGGACCTTCCCGCGGAATTTGTAGCTCGCCTAGCTTCGTGGAACTAGTAATCTACAAGACTCAGCGAATTCTTATCTAACAAGGTGTCTGGTAACCTTTAAAGTCACCCAGAGGCCGGCCCCTTTTCCCCAGCAAACACCGAACACTCCCTCATATAACGCGCAAATCGGAAACCATTCCAATACATTCGTGAACATACATATGTTATAAAATACATTGCTTGGGTTATCCTTCTAATGGCTACCGAGACTGAGATCCTGTACGTATGTTATAGACATCAAATGACAGTGATTTCTTGATCATTACATTCTCTTCGTTTATCTCAGGAATGCGCTTTTTCAACGCAACAATATCTTCGAACCTTTATTGTTTTTGGTAAATTGCGTGAAGCTCTTCCGCGATCGCAATCGTCCGTGGGTCATTCAATGGAATAATCTTAAACTTAGATATACGATCGAGGACGTTGAGACAATCCTTTTCAGCTTCTTGAAATTTACCTAGTTCAATTCTCACTCTCAGATATCCAAACATAGTGTGTATATAGTCTGGGTGCTCAGGTGGAATTGACGGAAGTAATTTTGCTAGCACCTTCTCAGCTTTGCAATGATCATTAGACATGGCATATGCTCTCGCAAGATTTGACTGCGTCATAGCCATACCAGCATATTGTTCCCCCAAAGTACGTTGTACGATTGGTATTATCTCTTCCAAAATTTCAATTGCTTCTGTAGGACGGCTCCTTTCGCATAAGATTTTGGAAAGGTCGTTCACAGACCAAAGTGTGTATGCATGCTCATCCCCTAGTAATCGTTTTCTTGACCCAAGGACACTTGTCTCGCCCAAAAAGGGCTTTCAGAACCTCGAGTTGTGTCATTATCGCAGGTCTTATTTCGAAAAGATTCCAAAGAGTTTCCCCCAGATTTCGTTGAGCCTTGATGGTTTCTAGGTGCCTTTTTCCAAATCTTTTGAGCCTAAAATCCTTAACCTTCACCTGCAACGTACGGGCAGTCGACCAAAGGCCATTTTCGTCATAAACCAAAGCAAACTTTTCCAGGTTAGAAGCCCTACTTGCGCTTTCAGGAAAGTCTGGTTGTTGAAGTCTCAAAGCTCGTAGGCAAGAGTCTATGTGAGGTAAGAGAAGCCTTCGGAACTTGATACCAGATATCTCCATGTTGGGAGAAATGCACAAGGCAAGTAACTCCATTGTACGGCTCAGCCAATGCCTTTGGTCTAACTCGCACAATCTGTCTCTCGCCCAAGCGTGAACTACCGGATGCAATGAGCACGAAAATTTCTTAGCCTCATGGTCGATAATTGAGTAGTCGTATAATACACGCAAAGCCATTCGTAGTCGAACCTGGGTTTCTTCACCATGCGTTGGCTGGAGAAGATAAAACTGGTTTCCCTCCAAAGTTTGACTGTCGATGGCAGACCAGGATCGCTTGAGAATTTCTTCTGGAATGTTGTCAAAATGTATAAAAGCAAATACGCGTAGGAGATTAACGGCATCTCTTTGTTCTGTGGAATCTCTCTTAATGATTCTCTCCAATGGAATTTCCGATGTGGTAATGATATTCGCCTCATCCGCACTCGCAATCCTTGGGTTGCTCATCATTACTTTGCGGTGGCCAAGATAGAGGTTTAAATATTTTTCGAGGGTGTATATTTTCCGTCGAATTGTCGTACCCGCTTGTGTGATCGCAAGTGCCAAATAGCCCAGCTCTGAAACGATTCTTTGAGGTGAACCACGGCGGCTTTGATCTGGACTTTCCTTTTCTTCTTTAGAACTTGCTGATTTGAGAAGAAGTGATATGGCTTCTTCTGGGTCCATTCCACGAAATCGAATTTGGCCTGCAGTCGAGAACTCAATTACGCTAGGGTTCCTAGTAGTGATCAAGATATGGCCACATCCATTTACTGGGAAATATTGTGAAATATCCATATCTGGATCGTCGGCATTATCGAACACGAGCAGCCACCTTTCCCTCCGTTTCCATAACCAATGCATCCCTGCTGCAAAATTTGCCCCCTTGCCAACCTCTTGCCCGATTGACGCGAAGCCAGATTCCACATTTTCAACACAACTAGCGTCGATCCAAAAGACTCCCCAATAACTATTGTAAAAAATGGCAATTAGAATGAACTCGAGTTGCTTTGTGGGTATAACCTTACCTAGAGCAATTATCCCACGCATACTTCAAGCAGAATTGTGTCTTGCCTGAACCTCCAAGTCCACACACCATAAAAATACTAGGACGCTTGCTAGCATGCCTTTTTTGATATGCTGCGAGGCTTTCTTTCACATGGTCTGCGTGTGTTCGTCTTCCTGTGAAGTATGGCGTTGGGCTGCGATTAACAAGAAACCATTCGTTAAGACCTTCGGTAGGTGTATCCTCAAGTACTGAGGTATGGGAATGAGAATGCAGAAGAGCTTCAGCCTTTGCCTTTCTCTCATTTTCGATTTGTAATTGTTCCTGTCGTCTCCTGGCTCGAATTAAGTCTGGCGCCAAAGCGATGTATCTCTTGAGAGCTGCTTCTATAACTCGATATCCACGGTCTTGTGTGGTTCTCATCTTCGCCATTCCAGAATGGGTGGACCTAATTCCACATCTTTCAACATTGTCCCACCCAGGAGCGGCAGATTCTTTATCTACGATGTATGTTTTGAGCGTTTTTGACTGAGTTTCCATCTGCTCCCAGAAGTTATAGACGACGAACTGTTTCATCAACGGGGCAAACATATCAGTAATTTCTCTTATCATTTCTGACTCCTTCAAAAGACTAATCAAGAACTGACTTGGACCAGGCTCGTCTTGAGAAAGAAAGAGAGAGTCCTTATTGATTCCATCATGCGGTGTCCCCAGAAACATGATTGCGTATGTTGACACATATATGGAACGGAGGTGCTCGATATTTTTCGCACGTCGTGTGCTTGAGAAAACGAGAGCTCGCTTGACTAGAAGTCCGCCAATCCCATGACATATAAAAATGAGTGGTCGATTTTCGGCATTCGCAAAAATGCGATCGGCATACAGTTCCGCCACCAAGTTATGGGCGTATGACAAGATTCTGTCCGCGCTTCCTTCTCCGGGTGTTGCCAGTGCCTGGGTTTTGTAATTGTACGCAACCACTCTCGCGCGGAGGTCTTGGAACAAGTCTCGCAACTACAAAGTTCCTGTATCTGGGTCTGTCCATGTTGAAATGCTATCTTCGTAGAGTCCATGAACTGCGACAATACTATTGACGTTAGAATGCGGGGTAAAGCTAAGGAAGATAAATGACATACTCAACTAGTGGTTGCACCACACCCTTTCCCGAACTTGTACCAGACAGCTCGAAACTTGATGGTATCGACATCGATTATAAAATCAAGATTTGAGTTAATCTTATGCATAAGAACGCAAGAAAACTTTTACCCACAACGAGTAAGTCGGTTGGAAAAAGATTTAATGAAACTAAGCTGTTCAGAAGAACTGATCATCAGCCCGCTGACCGAGATGCCGGCAATTGTATTTCAACAACCTTGTACTAGATACAATATAACCAAAACAGATGCCCAAGCTTATGTGGTGTAACTACATATTGCATAACCACGAAAAGATACGAGATTATTAGCCAAACGCCGGGTATTTGTTAAATCGACGCTCCCCCTTCGCTTAAAAGTGGAGTGGTTGCACTACTTCGACAACGCACAGAAACATGCAATCGACGCAAGACTATTATTCCGAGTAATTTTAACCCAACTCAACTTTGCAGCCTTCCGCGATAGACATAACCAATGTAGTCTTCTGCTTCTCTACGCCCGCCAACTCCACTGTCTCGCCCTCAGGTAGTCTTATGATTGGAAAAGTTTGTATAATACGCACGATTGAATAGGCAGCCTCTACAAGAGCAAAATCCACTACACACGTAAGGA
This sequence comes from Calycina herbarum, assembly GCA_001414485.1. NCBI lineage: Eukaryota > Fungi > Ascomycota > Leotiomycetes > Helotiales > Pezizellaceae > Calycina > Calycina herbarum. The sequence goes on along the minus strand of LLEY01000279.1, from coordinate 46,845 downwards.
CGAATATTTTTTTCTAGGAGAAGGAGCACTTACTTCCAATACAAATTCGAGGTCCACCATTGAAGGGTAAATAGCCCCATTTGGAATTTGTCTTGTCGTGGTTGAGCGGCATGTCCTCATCCCAACGCTCTGGTCGAAAAACCTCGCTGTCTAATCCATAGAGATCAGGCCTACGGTGTACAGAATAAACACTGTATGCAACTGCGGAGCCTTTCGGTACTAGAATGGGTGCTTTTCTATCTGGTCCACCCCCTGTCGGTAGAATGACGGTATTGACAGCAGTTCGGGTGTTGACTGGAACGGAGGGATACAATCGAAGAGCTACACCTTCAGTAAGCAAGAAGTCATTGTGATGTGTCTCCCAACTTACTTTCTTTCAGCACCAATTGAAGATAATTCATTTGGCGGAGACTGTTCCGATCGAGATCTGCAACTTCGTAATTCGCTATTTCTGCCCTCAATTTTTCTAACACTCGAGGGTTTCGAACAAGTAAAAAGCTACCCATAATTTAGCGACCGGTGGGGTTTATTGATTGGTATTTTTTTGGGGAAGGCTTACAAGACCCACGAAAGCAGACAAGCTGTTGTGTCCCTCCCAGCGACAAGAATATTAATTATTTGACCCCTCAAAGCAGTCCGATCCGGGGTGCTCTCAGCAACAGCTTGAAGGAAAGATGGGTCATTGCCTCCATTCTTCAAGGACTCCGTTGAAAGATTGCGATCGATAATTTGGTCCGCAAAATTATGAACATCGCTGCAAGCTTTGTAAAAAGTCCTTCCACCTATCAGCCAGTAAAGATCAAGGAGTCGGTATCTTTTGATAACATATGATTGAGCAACATTGAAAGCACCAGCAAATTTTTTTTCTCCGGCCGATTCTGGTGCTTTGAGACTATCAACGGACTCCCCAAAGAGATACGACGTGGTTACATCGAGGGTTAATCGAAAAAACAAATCCTGCAAATCCACGACCCCAGTACTATTTTGCAGAATCTCGATCAAACTCTTTACTGCCGGTTTAAAGATTTCCAGGTCCTCGTATTTTTTGTGGACAAATTGGGGTCTGATCGTATCTCGGGAGTGCTTCCACGACTCGCCATCTTGTGTAAATATGCCGTCTCCAAACATGGGGAAAGTAATAGCACGGCGTGGCCCCATGCCAAAATCTGATAGGATTAGCTTTTGTATTTAGACAATGTATCTCAAATACCGTTTGCGAACCTTTGAAGTTGGTTGAAAGAATCGCCTCCAGGTTGGCGGGTTCGATTGTGCCAAACGCTTTTGTTCCAAGAAAGACCTGCTCTAATGTACTTCCTGTCTGTCTGAAGTGAAAGAGAAATAACTCCATTAACCGAGATTCTGCGTCTGCGCGGAAAATTTGTTCAAGGCGATCAATGCCCCAAGGGCGTTGGTTTTCCAATCGACGTGGTGGGAGACACCCATGGAACTTAGACAAAGCTTCTTCAACCTGAAAGACGTTAGTTAGTCAGTGAGCTTGCAAGTGACAAGTGATAAGTGTTTTAAATTATCCAGGAAGACAATTGAAAACATGGCTGTAGTAAGAGCCATTCACTCTGAGTGTGTCTGCCATACTCCACGCTTATGACGATTACGAATGAGTTGGTAAAGCACCAACACTATGATTCTACCACAAATAGTTTTTACGACATGACTTCCCATAGCGATTCGATGAGGTTTGTCGAGTCTCTTCAACATTAACCTGGTATATGGGGTTCTGGTGCTTCTCGCGTTGAAAATTTTCTCGTGTGAAGGACAGTTCTAAAACTGCTGCTAGCCTCCACGTTGTTGCATCAGTAATTTCGGAAGCGTCCTGGAAGATGCCCCGCATGGGTGGTAACACAAAATGCATGATGCAGGCATCTGTGTGGGTCGCGAGGGGAGTCCAATGACCGTGCCCATCGTGTGTCTCCCGGTGAATGGCAGCAATTAACGACCCCACGAAAACCTGCAAGCTGGAATAACTCGACGTAGAAAAATCACCAAAATATAAGAAAAATACAAGTAGATGCGGAGCATGCTAAATAACTAGATAGTCGACTACGTAAAATTTTTATTTGGTTTGCGTTGAGTTGTATGCGTTGCAGGCTATCCTAGATTGGCCTATTTACTGCCACTTATCTTGTCCACCGACACCATAATGGCTACAGCGAGTGACATTTATGTGTCACCCACCACAAGAAAAACGAGATGAGAAAGCCCACCTTCCTTTACAATATTTCCCCGATGTTGGGCGGGGCGGGGCGACGATTTTAATACGGATACTCCGTATGCATAGCTTTGTAGCTGCCCAGACAATTCCCGGCTTCACACAAAAATATGGCAACAGAACACCCCGCACTCACCGAAGTATATCGGGGAGAGCGACCGATAGTTGAGTAGGTTTCTCGAACCCCTCATTCAAGATACTGAATTTCTCATTCTTTAGTGTGGTCGCTGTCCATGGACTTAACGGTGATGCGTTCAGACAAACAATAAATTTTGGCTCGGCGACGCGGACCTTTTGCCAGCAAACTTAAAGCAGTCGCGCATCCTCACCTTTAGTTACAATGCTACGGTTGCTGCTCTTTTTGGAACTACCTCTTCAGATCGTATTCTACAACATTCTCAAACGCTGGTTGCAGAATTGGTGGCTGATCGCGAGGTAAGAAACATTTCCAACGTAACTTTCTTCTCACGAACTCAATACTTCTTTGGCCAGCTCGAAGACGCAACGCAGCGTCCCATCATCTTCATCTGCCACTCGCTTGGGGGTATAGTGGTAAAAAGGGTCAGTTTTTTTTCAGGTCCAGGATAGCTACCCGGATTTTTTCCTGGCCTCCTGTCAGGCACTTGCATATTCATTCAGCCGAGCCAGCAAATTAGTCCAGCATCTCCATTCCATCTTTGTATCTACATATGCAGTGATGTTTCTTGGGACTCCTCACATGGGTAGCAATAAAGCTGCCCTTTTCTCCACCTCGCGGCGAATCATTGATGCCCTCGTTCCATCGAGGGTCCTGGATACAGACGGACAGCTTCTAGATTCTCTTCAATCTGGCTCTGAAACACTCCAAAATATCACCGATATGTTTGCGCCTCTCATGAAAAATTTCCGCATATATTTCTTCTGGGAACAAGAGACAACCAACCTTGGAACAACACAGAGCTATGTAGGTAGCCGACTCCAACCTCGGTAACTCACTTCTCATTTAAGTTTAGGTTGTTGAAGAAAGCTCTGCTGCCCAAATACTCGACGATACTGAAAGAGCTGGCTTACCTTACAATCATCGCGACATGTCTAAATTTGAGTCTAGAAATTCTCCTGGGTATCGCTTAATTGTCGCAGCTTTGATTAGGTATTCCAAAGAGGCGACGGAATCAATCTCTCAGCGATGGGTAAATGCTACAGAAATGTTGAAAACAAAGAGGAAGAATGAAGCAGCAGAGCTGGTGATGTAATATAGCAATGGGTCAATGGAAACAGTCATTGTTCCTTCACTTGAATTAGTCATGGGAATTTTCACAAAAAGTAGCTAGGAAAGATTTCGTTCCCACCATAAATTTCAGGGTGCACTATGCAGTATGGCAATGATTCAGTCACTGCATGTGACCTTCATATCAGTTCTACAATCTTCGAAATTTCACAAGTCAGTCTTTGTTTCATTTCGTTCTTTTTTGTCCCAGCTTTTCTCAAATTAGAACCACCCTCGTTACAGAGGACTTCCCCATCAATCCATCAATCCATCGATCTCAGTTTGACATGTTGCCAACTTGAAATATCCAACTCGTTGATATAGTCCAAGTCCCTTTGGCAAACAATACTGACCAAGAATTTTCTCCTGATCAGGAACTGACCGTACGATTAAACCAGAGAGTTGCAAGGCATTGGAAGCCGCTTGCCTTCTTCTAAACTTTCGACCAAAATTTCGTGCAGGCTCAATCTCGCCGTCGATTATAGATTCCATCATGAATAGTGCAAAAATATCATCGTGAACCTGCTCTCTTACAACGTTGAACATGACTTTCAACTCTTCACATGAGTATATGTTGCAAATGTACATATGGCAAAGAGCTTAACATTCAAAGAACCATTTAGGCTGGCTACTTATAGCCAAAAGAGACGCTAGCAGCGCCAAGAGACTAGCTAAGCGAGTAGGCATGTGACCAGCAAACAAGAGACTATTCACTCTTGCAATAGTATACGATAGATAGGTATTCAAGACGGGTTGTGCCTCGAAAGTCCTCATTATTCCCATTTCTTGCTTTGAAAAGGGGTGTAAGAGGTGCTCCAAGCTCGAGCCACGATCTCACCATACTGATTAGATCCTCGCATGATGGCTTGATTAGTCCAGCATATGTGGTACCGGGAAGGTCGTCCAAGACTGAGGAAAGACCACGGGGCCTATAACAGATGCCCAGGACCATGATGGAGCGATATAAGAATGGGGCCTGACGTAACTGGGTCTTTGAAGTTCGGTTTGCCAGCAAATGGAATATCATTGTCCCGCGCAATATTTGCCACTTCTCTGGGCGGCTACCATTGTTGCGAGACCGGAAAGTGCAGGTAGCCGATCAGTTTGGACAGAAAAATGCCGTTTTGAAAAGGCCGAAATCATTTTATACCACAACTGATAAGGGTTGTTATGATGATCTTGTTACCCCACCCAGGTTGCCTGGGTGTAATCTCACTTGAGATCAATTATTCGTCACTTGTCGAATCACTTCAGCAGAACCTTGAAATCTTATCAAATTAAATAAGCTTATTCATTAATCCACAATATGACTATGAGACTCCAAAACCTTAACCCAAATCGAAATGCAATCATATCTCATATTAACCATAACGCTCATGCCTTTCCATATCCCATTTTCCTCCCATATGCCAAATTCCCCATTTTTGTTGCAATTTCCTAAATCCAAGCACAAATACTAAATTTCTTAAACAGAAGTACAACTTGTCTGCGCAGTAAGCGCGTTGTTTATCAAAGTAACGGCCGTATCCTTGGAACACCAAGTCCCCTTCCCACTCGCCGATTCCGAAGCAGCAATCAAAGTCCCTGCCAAAATATTCCCCTGAAGCTCAGCTCCCGCTCCAATACTAGCACTTGAACCAAGCACGAAATAGACATTGCAAGCTTGAGCCCCATTCGTCAAGACAACCTGCGCCGCAGCACCAACAGTAAAAGTAGTACTAATTTGGAAAATCCATTGTCCGTTGACATTCCCCGCTCCAGAAAGAGTAAGAGTCGTTCCAGCACCGAGCGTTGCTCCCAAAGTAGGGAAAGTGTAGACGCCTGGGGATAAAGTGACGCCTCCCAAGTCTTCTGCTGGGAGAGCGAATGTGGGTACTAGGGCTTTGGCGTTGTTGTATGCTGTCAAGCAATCTGCTTCTGCGTTTTGAGATGCGGTTCCACCGGCTGTGGTGATTCCTGTGATGACTCCTGGAGGGAAACCTGTGATGGAAGTTCCGGGGTAGACTCCGGCGTCTCCTGTGATCAATGTTGTTCCTGTGCTGGTGAGAGTACTTCCAGCAATCGCTCCGAAGGTTTTCGCGAGACCGAGGGCAATGGGGGATGCTCGTTTCTCAAGGGTGGGAGCGGCGAGAGCGGTTGAGAGGAGGAGGGAGAGGGAGAAGATGTCGATGTTGGAGATTGAAAACTTCATGACGACTGAGGCTTTGGGGTGGTGGGAGATTTGAAGTGTTGCGTAAAAGTGCTTTAGAGGAGGACAATGGAGCCTAAGAAGGGTGAGGAGCTGAAGGTGTGAGGAAGTGATTGAGCAAAGATTGATGATTCTAAATCCAAATCTACAAATGGGAAACCTCTTTTATAAACAAAACCTCAAAACACAAAAAACAGAAAACAAATTTATAAAAAATTACATCGTCATCGTACCTCAACAATTTGCGCTCCTCTATAATCACGCCAGCTACAGGTGTGAAAGACCGAATCTCGACAGCACGAAATCCATTAGAAGACATTCTTTCATGCACAAAGGGTTCATTCCGTCGGGACGAGCCATCTTGGTCTGCAGGGACTTGCAAGGATAAACCGGTTTATTCAATCGCGGGGGTTCCGAATCCTTCGAAAATCTGGATATAACCGACAAACTTGTCTGTGATAGGTGGGAAGTGGTTCATGCTTAAAAGACCCTTACGCTACTGCAAGGAATGAGTTCTGCAGGAGCCCAATGGGGAAGGTGTCTTCATTTAAATTCCGAGTTCTGAACATCAGATGTTGGAGTTGAAGGTTGAGTGGCGCGAGACTTTTATTGAAAGTATTGAAGCGAAATGGGAATTAGGAAATGATCTTCAATACCAAGGTTAAGAAAACATTTTCCCCCTCATTACGTGAGAGGAACGTTACTGTGGGAGAAGGCCAGACTTTGAAGAAATATAATGCCGGGAAAATAGCGGACCAGGGATGAGAAAGCATGTAAAGAGGGTGGCCACATCGGATTGCTCCATGTCAAGGCTATATGATCTACGCATCAATCAATGCAGTCACATTTACGATTGCGACCAATAAGACAAGCGCACATGCTAGTTATTAGGGTTAAAACGACCCATATATAGTGGGTTTTGATAAGATTTACGTGCTAGGAGCATTCCGAGGTGGCCACGCACCGTAGACCCACTTAAACAACAAGGACTTCTTGGTGATCCTAGTTATTGAAGGTAAATCACGAGACTCTTCTGGAGCCTAGATCTTTACCGCTCAGAATATCTGACACACTCATTATCCTTCTCGTCCGGGCGAGCGAACCGAAGGCAGCCAACGCGGTGAGCTGAGAATACTAAAAGTGCTCCGAGAATTTAAAACTTGCGAGCTTTTCGAGTTCAATTTCGTTGATCTTTAATCTTTAGTCTTCGCGACCGTGGTGTTCGGGCCGTGAATTCAATCAGCATCAGGTCGAGGTTGGTAGAACGCAGAACCATTACAAGCCCGTCGCGGGCGGAGGGATGAATAAATACTTGGAAAGACGAGAACAGTGTGAGAAACAAACTACTCATTACTCAACGTTACTCTAAGTAACTCTAAGTAGCGTAGAGTAGAGTAATATTTATATAGAATTTAAACTAAGAAAAGCTACTTCTAAGTAGAAAGAACTTAATTTTAAAATCAGTTAGGTTATCTTTCTCTTTCTCCCTAGAAACACCTATATATATTTAAGAATCTCTATTTAAAGATATAGCCAAGTGACTTCAATAACCCCTTGTTATATTCCTAGATTATCCCGGTACGCGGTCCGTCCTCCGATATTCGGCCCGACGTTACTCTGAGTTACTCTAAGTAACTCTGAGTAGAGTAGAGTAGAGTTTAAGTAACGACCGATTTCACTAAGTAGAGTAGAGTAACAGCCTATTACTCCACTCTACTCTACTCATTTTTTACACTGGACGAGAAGTGGTTTAATTGTCTCAGGTGAGCGATTTTGTGTATCAGAATCCGTTTCTTAAACTCATCTAATACTTTCCGGCACTTCAGAAGCCTACCTTGGCGTGTTCAATTGAAGAATGCCGAGGACTATGTTCACAGGCCATGAATGTCGAGCGAGGACTCTCGAGGCAATTGTTGAATCCGAAAGTCGTTCCTTCCTGGTTCAAATTTGAGAGCGGTGGAGGAGAAACAAGCCACTACTCAAATCTCGGCCGTTCCTTCTCTGACTCCCTCGACTAGACCAGACCACAAATCCGTACTCAAGGTTGCTCCTTCCCTCTTTCCTACTTCTGTGACAGCATGGCGAGAGAGAGAGCAAGAAGGAAAGCACGACCCACGGTCCATAACCAGAGGATAGGTCATGAATTCTTTCATCAAAAACGTTTCGTGGGGCCGGGGGCCGGTTGGGGTGAGGGTTAAGCAAAGGGAATACTTGGAAAGCAAGAAATCGTTTCAAAAAGCAATGTTTTGTTTGTTGCAATACACCCCTTCTTTCTCCAGGGTTTCTGGAACTTTGATGTTGATAGGCATTGCCTTTGCGCCGTCTAGTCCTAAGTGCTGTTCATCAACCTTGACACCTCAGATCATCGTCTACTAAATTCCCGAATAATTGGAAAGTTAAGAGCATTACCTCTTTCCACTAAATAGCCTCCTAATCAGACTCCTTCGTAACTTCTGACTGGGCCAATTGCGCGCAAACCTTCTTATGCACCTTCCAGTCCGCTTTCTGATGCTCCCTCCCACAATACGCAATCACCTTGCAAAATTTTCGTTCCTTCAACTTTCCCGCATACCTGACACATCTTTGAAATCTCCGCCTCCCTATCCTCTTTTTCCAAATACGAAGCTCTCCATTCCAACATGCCCTCCCCCATCGCCGCATTCCTACTCACAACCCTCCTCTGAACCTCCTCCTCCGTACACTCATCCTCCCCACAATGCCCAACGACCGTGAATTCAACCTTGGGTTCCGAAACAATGTGTAAAAATGGGTGGACTGAGGAAAGAGTGACAGTTGAGGGATCACCACAAACCGGACATTCTTGGTTTGACATTTGGAGGAGAGCGGATTCGTAGGCTTGGATTATGTCATCGGTGATGGAGTAGAATTGTTGTTGTAATGCGACATTTCTTGCTAGCATTTGGAGGGCGTCTGGGCGGATGAAGGTGGAGGAGGGGGTGGAATCCAATGAGCGACTTGATAGGGTCTAGGCCGCATTTGAATTCGAATCGGACGGATGTTGAGGCCATGATTATGTGTGTAAGGTGTGTAAGGAAAGGTGGATTTCAGGTTTGCGAACAAAGAATTGCTCCTTGCCTCTTATCCATCACTCAGAAAATCTCTAAGCAACTCTGACTACCTCTTTGCTGAGGGGATTTGTGAAGGGAGGAAGGACGAAAACCAAATCTATGATCTGCTTCTCTCTGTCTATAGCCAATTGAGATGGAAAGAAAACATTATACTATTTATATGTCTACCGGAAGTCCTGATCTAAAAGTGTTTAGCTGGTGCATGTACCTCTGCCATGTAATTCAACAGAAAAAGAAACCCAAATGTGTACCCAATATTTACAAACAATTATTCCAGCACTTTCATTCCCAATCATCCCATCCAACTTGTCTACCAAACGCCAGCCAACTCCACATCAATTCATCGAGCGTTCTCTTGTCACCCTAGCTTATAGCATCAAGAATCCCGAGACTCCAATGACGGCTACAATCAGCCAGCCCCCCATGGATGTCCTAGGAGCAGCACTCTTCCCTCCAGGCTGGTTTCCAGTCGCGACTCTACCCAAATACCATGCTCCAATATCCGTCAACTCCCCTTTGTTATTTAACATAGCCGCGTTCGGTCCAACATTACTAACATCGCTTCGGAAAGAGCCAAAATACGAGTATCGTCCAACATTATCGAGCCGATCGAAATACTCGGCGGATGTATTGAAGAAACTCTGTGTATCGGTGAGAGTTTGGTTGTTGAGAGCATATTCGGTGATCCAGATTGTTTTATTTGGATATCTGTCAAATTATTAGTACAATAGAGAATTGGAAGAGGAGGAAAAACATACGCCCCAGCAATTTCACCCAAGTGGCTTGCGAGACCTTCAAAGTTTCCATACCAATGACTAGGAAAGAAATCCGCCGTACAATTCGTCCCCTGAGACGCACAAGAATCAAAGAAATTCTTCAACCAAGTCATCCCCCTCGAACTCCCCGTCACAGCCGGCGCCCCAAGTTTCACCCCCATCTTCCGCAACGGTTCCATCTGCGCAATCCAATTCGTAGCCGCAACCTTATAATCCAAACTACTTCCCCCCGTAGCGTGTTCCCCATCCGGCTCGTTATATCCCATTACATGTGTGATATTCCTCCCATTTTTTATTAGTCCCTCGATTGTGGATAAGAAGGTATCGGTGGGGGACCAGAGCATGGGGACGAATTCGAATTTATCTTGCGTGAGATTGTTGAATGCGGGGGACGGGGTAGGTTGGTAGTTGTAGTACCATGTTAGGTCTGTTTGGCCTTGGACCCAGATTTGGTTGTCGGATGCGTATTTGGGGGAGGGGACGAAGACGAGACCGCGTTTTGGGGAGGCGCGGTAGGTTGTTTGGGCGGTTGAGGACTCGATGAGGGAGGCTGCTAGGAGCAGTGATGAGGGGAGAGAGAAATGCATTTTCGGGCGATTTCGAGGAAACAGTCGAGGACTGAGTTGTGAGAACTGGTATTTAATACGAAAGTAAACACGATGATTTCCGAATTGATACAGTCAATGTCGTATTATTGCTCGAGCTGCAGGAAGAGGTAAATTGACCACTCAAACACGTCAAAAGAAAGCTCGCGATAAGAGAATAAGCAAAGGCAGACGATGCGACAAGAAACCAACAATTCAACGAACGTGTAGGAGATTGCACAACGAGAGAAAGGTGATGTGATGTGAGAGGAGGAAGGAGAGAAGCAAAGGGAGAGAGAGAGAGAATGAGACAAAATGGCATCCAGCACTGGCAGAGCCTTCTTCAACGCTGTGTTTCCACACTTTCCTTGGTGGCTTCCAACTGTTTGCTGCAAAGCTGCCGCCTTGGTCAAAATATTCCGAAATATCGAAGGAGTCTTCCCAAAGGGGCCTAGTGTCGTCAGAATACCGGCTTCATTGGACAACAGCGGCAGGGAGGGTATTTCTGGCCGCAGGAGATCTCGTATCAACCAAGGATCTTCGCCAATTGTTATCGGACGTCATCATCAGATTGTACGAATCCAAAAGAATTCGGATGTTCAATGTTGTACTGCGTCTGGATGTACAGCAGCTTCTCCTACCTATCCATCCTGGTGGTTCCTCCAACTTTCACCAAAAACGAGGCCCGGCAAAATCACAATCTTGATGAAAAAGGGGTACCTGCAGGAAACATACAATTTGAGGCATTCGATTGGTTATTGTCTCGGCTGGCTTGGGATAATATCCTTCCCGTGTCTTGAGCTGAAAAAGAAAAGAGAGAAGTAATTGGGGCCGTGCCGAGTTTGAAATTAAATTGGAGGGTTGACTTTTGACGAAGTCCTCAGCCTCCAGCTGGAAGGAAATAAATCATCTGAGGAGCAAACACAAATTCACGTGACCGTCCTCCTCCAACGCTGCCCGGCCCTTCTCACCCAACAATAACCTTATCGTCTCAACGTCTAACTTCAAATCCCTCTTCCCCATCAACGACTTCCTTATCCTCCTTCTCCAGCTTAACAACATGAGCATGCGTCGGGCCCTTATCAATATCCTTCAAAAGCGATGCAACGCCATCATCCCCGCCTTGAACTTCTCCCTCTACCTATTATTCTCCATCAATTAGTATGAATATACGAGAATATATCATCAGCAAGTGTTTAGAAGGGAGAGATTTGACTTGCCTTCCCATTATTAGTGTTCCTCACCCAACCAGTCAGATTATAAGCCACGGCTTTCTTCTTGGTGAAATACCTATCATTCATCAATACAGCCCCCAAGGGTGTTCTATCCTCAGTTTTTGAAGTGATTTTCTCACCGAAACGAAACTCCTGTGAGCGATATTTAGTGCTTTGAATTTATGGAGATATCGGATTGGGGTTGTGTCACTCACCCTGAACTTCCCCGTGGACGCGAAAGGCTACCTGGAAAGTCGTGAGTACTTGACTTTAGAATTTGGGGTCTGAGACATACACGTCTTGCCATAGTTTTGTTTATTCTTTTGATTGAATATTTGAGGTTCAATTGTTTTGGTTTTCTTATTGAGTTCTTTTGGTGTTGAGGTTGATGTGATGGCTTTTGATGTCATCGCTCTTGTGTTCATCCAGGTGGCAAAACTCCGGAATTGGAAGGGGCGGTGGATTATTCGACATTGGTATTCACTCTCTATGTTCGCTTTATCAAGGTACGATAAATTTAATTCTCCTATCCCTTTAGAATAATTGAAATTGATTTTTTGATTCTTGATCGAACAATGAGGTTACTAGTAGAGATTTACACTTGCCAATTCCCACAGAGAGCACAGAATACAAAATTAGATATCTTAGAATTACTATCTAAGTGTTAAGTGTTATGCATTCAATTGTTAAATAGTTTTATGCTCTCAAACCACCCACCCAATCCCATAACGGCCTAGATAAAGTATACATAATCACAATTGCTCGTTAACGAACAACCCAGCCATTCCCTGACCCGTACCAATGCACATACTTGTCAAGAGAACCTTCTTCTTCTGTCTTCTAAGCTCACTGAGACCAGTCACAATTTGTCTTGCACCAGTAGCACCAAGGGGGTGTCCTAAAGCGATAGCTCCACCTCGTGGGTTCATCTTCTCGTGGGGTAGCTTCAAGGTATCCTTGCAGTAAACAGCCATGGATGCGAATGCCTCGTTCAACTCAAAGACATCGATGTCGTCGACGGTCAGGTTGTATTTGGTGAGGAGTTTTGGAATGGCGATGGATGGTCCGATACCCATTATACGTGGAGCAAGACCGGTAACGGTGGCACCAACGTATTTGGCAAGGATAGGTTGACCCAACTCAATAGCTTTGGAACGGCGCATGAGAAGTATAGCAGCAGCTATTATATGTATTAGTGAGTGTGTAACGAAGTGTTAAGTGGGGGAACATACCTCCATCGGTAACTTGACTCGAGTTTCCTCCGGTAGATCTATCACCAAATGCTGGGAAAGCTGGACGAATCTTGCTGAGAGATTCAAAAGTGGTACCGTATCTTGGCCCCTCATCCTTGGTAACAGTAATAGTCTTCACCTCTCCGGTTTTTGGATCTGTGACTTCAGTTGTAATTGGCACAATCTCATCATCAAACCAGCCTGCCTTTTGAGCTCTCTCTGCACGCTGGAAACTCTCAGCAGCATATTTATCTTGCGCCTCTCGTGTGATGTTGAAGTCCTTGCCAACATTTTCCGAAGTTTGTCCCATAGGTTGCATGCAATCTGCAGCCTCTTGGTTCTCGAGAACTTTGGCATTGAATGGTGTAGGAAGTCCTGAAGCTTGAACTGACATCATCTCAGCACCAACTGCAAGACCAATATCTATGCTGCCAGAGGCAATTTGGTTCGCAATATCTTGTGTTGCCTTGAGGCCCGAGGAGCAGAATCGGTTTACGGTGGAGGCGGCGGTTGTATTCGGGAATCCGGCTGCGAGAGCTGCTGCTCGCACGAGATATGCTGCATTTCCTTCGCCGACCTGAAGAGTAATGTGTTAGTGATGAAGTGAGAGGAAGTGTAGTGAAGGTACATTTCCAACGCATATGTCCTCCACGAGTTGGGGATCAATCTTCGATTTGTCGATAACCTTTTGCAACAGCGAGTAGACAAGAAAGTCAAGCTGTGTATCTTTAAAGCTCCCTTTGAAGGCACGCCCTAATGGTGTTCGAATGGCGAGGGTAATAACGATATCGTCGGCGTTCTTGGAGGTGCTATTGATGTTTCATTAGCATGTGCCGGTACACTTGGTGGGGAATGTTTACATTGAGGACAACCCGGAGGAGCCAGGAGTCAAGTGCTTGAGGATGGAGCTGAGTCTTTCAGTCATGGTGAAGGGTTGTTGGGTATGCGGTGAAGGTTTTGGAAAGAGAAGAGTTTGTAGCAAGTGGTAGATGTGAGCTTGTTGTTCTTGAGTGCTTTTGAGGTGAAGGCAATGCTGAAGTCGGGGTGGAACCTTGATGTTGCCGAGGCACATTTCAAATATGCAGGGAGATGTCCGGCCCGAGAAGTAAGCGGATGATGGTCACGTGTAAAGTCAGCACAAAAGTCCTTGCGGCTTTTGTGAACACCATCATGAACTTGAATTGCGAAGCCTCGAGGCTAGCAAGTGCCTACTTTACTGAAGCACTGTTCTTTATGTTCATACGGTCAATCCTCATTACAGTGACCTAGCCGTGTTTCCTTCAAGCGATACACTCGAGCGGGAAACCTGTTATTTTCCCCGATAAGCTGCTCGAGAAAATCATCTATTACTTCCAGACTTCTTTCATACAATTCAATCATCACGAAGCAAGCTGCAATACATTGTCTTCACCAAACTATCTTGCTCCCAGCTGCTTTTGTTCAAATGGGAATTTCCAGGTCTAATAAATCCCTACAGCTTGTTCTCGGTGCTACGGCTCATCAGAAAGCCAGGCTGTTGTTTCTTTCTTTTATTCTTCTTTTCCGATGAAAATATCGAGATTTGGTCCCTGCTGTTATTCTAACGTGCCACGAACAGTTGGAACACCTGCGTCTCCTGAAGCCTGACCACTCAGCGTCTCTCTTTTTCCATCATGATATAAATGATACTCTTCGTTGCCGTCTTATTATCTGGTATAACTTCAATTGGAACTTGGGGGGGGGGGGGGTTATCTGCTGGGCGACAGCGAGCGTCCACAAACGACTTTCTCAACCTGCGCAGACCCTTTCTACCCTTATCTTGTTGGATAAGATTATTACAGCCTTTAGGGAGATTAGAGATAGGAAAGTTCCGTTCAATGCAAATACCTAGGTGGCATTCGTTAACGCATTGGATGGTTATTTTCCAAGCCCGTGGCTGAAAATTCGACCAGTTATTTTCGTCCTGTTTCCCAATATTGAATCACCACAGCCACATCATCGAAGCTGAAGGCAGCACTCTTTCCCAACCTCCTCACAACTCTTCACATCGTTCATTATATATTTCTGTCAGAATTCCATTTACTGTGTCCCCCCACCAAGAGCACTTGACACCGGGCTCTTGCGGAATTTGCAATGTATGTTCTTCTCTTGCAACCCTGATATACTTGCTGATAAGTGGCTCAGCCTGATCCAAGATCTCGCTGCCTTCCAGGGTAGACAAAGTTCAAGTCGAGAAATTGCAGTGTGTCCTACATTTCCCAAAAGGATGTTCCCATTCGCCATACTGCTACTTTTACTAGCCCCTCTCGTTCTTTCCGATGGTCCGCAAACCATTGAGAGTCTTGATGCATACAAAGGCCAACGAGCGTGCGCCCAGAATTGCTTCTGGTACTTCAGGATGCGGATGGGATCGCAAAGGTCATTAGTTGCCAAACGCAGGGGATTAACACTGGGGCTTTAGACTCATGCTGGTGTCGACCAGATCTCCAACCCCGTGCAGAAACATATCTGTCAACATGCGTTAGCAGCAGTTGCAAGTCGGGGGGTGGGGCAGTAACTGTTGATGTTTCGAGTGCAGTTAGCATCTATGATAACTACTGCTTGGGGAAAGGATATACGGCAAACCAATCTCCTCAGAGTGTCCCGGCAACTACGACGGACGCTGGAACAGCAGCTGGAACGCCTCTGGTAACCACCAAACTGGTTACTGTCTTTTCAACTGCAACTCTGAAATCGACAGCTGATCTCTCCTTCACTGCGGCACCTAGTGAGTATCTTCTCTTTTTAAGCATGGCATGGGTAAGTCCCTTTACAACTAGTCCATCTTCGATGAGCATTGCTTACGATAATCAACTATTAGCCAGCCCTGTGGGCTCTACAATTGTAGTAACACGCATTCAAGGAAAGTAGAAAAAAGACCCACGGGTACCTGGCGTTCACTAACAAAATTTTCAGCCATTCCATCCTTTCCAAACACCCCAGGTTCTTCCGTCGCATTCACGACTCAAACTATGTCTATCCCAACATCTACGGGGTCTTCTAGGTCTTCGGATAACAATAGCAAGTCTTCTGGGGATGGCATCAGTCGTGAAGGAATTCTCACCATAATATTTGGAGTCCTGGGCGCGGTGGTTGCAATCTCTATCGGTATTTGGCAAGGGAAAAAGGATAGCTATTTGAGGAAGAGACTGGCTAGAAAACCAGAAGAGAACAATATTGAGATGGCGCGGAGGAGACGTGTGAGTAACAATGGTGATAATGTATAACGTAAATAGGTCGAGTTTTGAATTCAGTTTCCAGAAAATAGATTCACGCCCTGTTCAATTGATGGAGGGAGTATATAATTCGTAGGTGAGATTGTGAAGAGAACGTGGAAAGGTGTTTGTATCACTACTTCTAGCTGCCATTTCTTTTTCAGTTGTGCTTGCGTTTTCATATACATCTAGCTGTATTGGTTTATAGGTGTGGATTTTAGCAGCGAGAGTTTGAGCTTATATTAGTCAGCCAGAGATTCAAAGTTTATTCAACTCAACAGAATACCAAGGACAAAATGTCATCTCTGGCACAAAAAGCTCAGGTTTAGCGAAGTCAAACCTCTGGAATGTCGGTTACTCCCCCTAGCCTGATTGAGATAGTAATTCATTCGAAACCGAGTGCTGTAAGTGTTCTTGTCGTCTGAAGTTTGAAAATACTTGACAGTATTTTCTACTGTCGAAACTTGAATCGTTGTCACTTAACAAGAATCTGGTCTCAAAGTGACGAGGAAAAGAGCAGGTTTTTTTTAATTTACAGTTCAAGTCACAGATGTATTGCTTTTATCAAAGTCTCTCGAGTTTTGACGACACCGCATGGAGGTGTATTGTCGAAGGAAATGTGAGTGGGCTCGCTTTCAGCTCTTGACTTGTTATTTATAGTCTTGTGAAAGGAGTGAATTGTGACTTTCCCTTTCTAGTAGTGCTTACCAAAACCTCAAAAGTGAATTGAGGCTTTTCTTTTTTCTCTTTTCTGCTTACAGCGGCGGTGTTTCCTTGACACAGCTAAGTTAAAACCTCTTTGGCCTATCACCACCCCTAACGCTAAGCTTCTTTCGATCTTCCTTTTCTAAGAGTAAGCTTTGCGTATTCGGGATTCAAGCAATGACCCCTCTGATTCTGGGGATCTGATTCTTTTTGAGTTTTGGGTAATTGATTGGACTCTGTTTACACTATCACACGTTGAGGAAGAACCGGTCGCAGGTTCTCTAAGCGAAGCAACGCTTTTCTATTTGTGTAGCTGGCCTTGTAAGCCCTGACGAGACAATGATAACCATCTTCGAATATTCCAAGCGATTGCGGTCTCAGTCTGGATTCGATCCCATCTTGTTGCTGCGGAACTTCAACAAGCTGCTCTTAGTTTCGCAACAGGTTGAAAAAGTGAATTTGGGGTTAAAATAGGAACTGGTAGCCCACTGTTTTCTTGATCATTGCTTTTTAGCTGCTGTCGAATTGTCTCTTACTGTTGAAATCTTGAATAACTCAGGTGAAAACTTGAAAGTCAAGTAGCACACTAGGGTGGAAGCGTTCTGTTGAGGTTGCAAAATATGAAGAGTGTTGTGAGCATATAGCCCGATTGTGGCTGTACTTTGGTGAGTGCCTGAAACCAGGACTTCTGTTGCTTATCCGCGATTGCTTGTTGCTGTTGCTGGAGAGGAATACACTTAACCTTTTTCAAAACTTAATTCTTAAGCTTGTCAAGTCATCAGTAGTAGGTAAAGTAAAGCGGATGTAGAATTCGCATTTTGAAGAATAACCTATGCGCTCCCAGCCAAAGGAAGCATTTTTAATAAATGACGAACGAGTTCAAAGATAAGCTATCGGTAGGTGGCCTACCATATCGTGATTTGAGAGATCTTGGCTATTTGTAGGTAACCTATGAATAGCAAGTTTTAGAGCGCGAGCTACTCACAGGTAGCCCAATAACAGCAGTGGCACAAACATAAGAATTACGACATGTGCGCTGCACATCAATCTCATCTTATTGACGCTCCTAAGACTATGAAAGTCATTTTACAATATTCCAATGCTCATCGCCGTCCACAGCACCACTATGTTAGCTAAACCACCTACTAATCCACTCAACAGCCTGCTTCTCAGCCTTCTCCGCACACTCCATCTCATGTTTATCCTCCGGATGTGTCCTAACAGCAAACCCATGCTTCCCCCCCTCCAAAATAACAACCTCATGCTCCCCCTCTTTCTTCTCAAGAATCTCCTTCATCTGCCTCACAGCCGGCTCCTTCATCTGAATATCCACATCTCCGACTACCACACTCGTCGGAACAGAAATAGCCTCAATATCACCAGGAACATCGATAAACGAAGGATGCGCTGTGAATGCACAATCTATCAATTTTTCCGGGGATGTGGAATTTATTTGTGATTCATGACGTGTGACTCGTGAAGAAGGAAGATCTTGGGCGAGAAGAATGGTGTGTTTTCCGCCCCAACAGAAACCTGCGGCTGCGATTTTGAGGTTGGGAGTTGGGAAGGGAGGAGGTGAGGTGCGGAGGGCTTGGAAGAACGAGAATACTGGTTCTTGAGTGACTGCTATTCGGGTTTTGATTTTCCAGGGGATGAATGCGCTAATTGTTTGGAAAACATAGAGGGGTTTGTAGAATATTGTTGTGGTCCAGGAGCTAGGTTTCATGATGTTGTCCATGTGGGTTAGGACATCTTGGTGCATTGCGTTTCCTAGAGGTGTGTTAGTTATGGGTATATGATTAATTGATTGGTTTGGGGTTGATGAACCATTCATGAAATCTGGACAGTAGACCAGGAAGCCTCCTCTTTTTGCGTAGTGATCAGCTAGGACTCTGTTGTTGACGAATTTCCAACCGAATGCATCGGTGATGATGACGACAATTCCTTTGGGTGTAACTCCTTCTCCGGGAGTTGCAACGTAGGTGGGAAGGCCATGGATGGTTGTTTCTTCCCCAGTTGGGTGACTGGTTGAGACACCTCCACGAAAACAGTCTGGGCAGGACATTTGGAAGATTGAGAGTGAAATATGCAAAAGAGGAATTTCAATTGATATTGCCGTGATATTTAAGTGTAGTTGGGTGCTCTATATACAAAATTTATTTGCATATGAGAGGGGGTTTTACGTAGGAGGCCCGCTTGGACGAGGTAGCAATCGCGCCGTGTGACTGGTCGGCATCTCCACTTTAGGAATCGCCAGCTCACGTCAGCAACTAGTCTAAAAGCACAAGAATATTTGTTTAGAAACGGGTATGAAAGAAGAGTAAAGGAGAGTCGTCACCAATATTGCAGCCTCAAAAACCGACGGAGTCCTACAAAGTAGACGCAATAAATATAAGCAACCAATCTCAATTGAGAATTGAGAAAGAAAAATGAAGAGAGATTACAAAGAAAATCGCTAAGCTCAAAGATGTATTTAAGAAAGCGCAAAGATTCAGCATGAGAAGGAAGATTTCCATTGACAAGCGGAACTGCCGCGCTGGGTGGGGATATATTCAATGCTCTCCAGCAATTGAGATGATTCACTGATGTCAATCTGGTTCGCCATTGTTGCTCATACTTGAGTGTTTCTTCTCCATTGGGGGTCCCTATAATTGCTCGTTGTGTACGATATCTCGTTTCCCTCTCTCCCGTCGGGTTGTTCGGCTCCTAAGTTCTGTTTATGAGTTATGAGATTTCGGGATTTGCTTTCCTAGATGTTTTCGAAGTTTTGTTTACAAGAGTTCCTTCTGGGATACGATATTTGGTGTTCAATTGCGAGGCTTCGTTTTGGGACTTGGTGGGGGGTTCTTGGTTTCTGGGATTCGGATTCCCCCTTCCCAATTGTCAACTATTTGGCCATGGCAGGAGCAGTAGCTCATCTATGCGGAACTCGAATCTGCCATGAAGCATTCGATTCGCTCCCTTGCGCGTGAAATGCTAGCCCAGTTACCCGCACCCGTTGTTCTCGAGATTGGAGGATTGGAGCGGAAGACGGGAGGGATGGGAATTGTCTTCGTATCGTTGATAGCAGAAGTCGCAAATGGTAGAACAGCTGAGTTCTAATTAGCATGTGAGTTCTATTTTAGGATGCTGTAGCGTTCACTTACATTTGATGGGTTTTGTTCAAGTTTCTGACAGCCTCCTTCAACGGGACAAAAGCGGCACTGTAATCATGGGACGCTGCTTTGGTCACTCAATTTCACTCCTTGCAGCCTCTTTTTTGGACTCACATCACACATCACACATCACCTCAAACACAAATTCTGTGACTGCTTTTGTTTGGTTATCTATTGATTTATCTACGGCTCCTAAGTAACCCTCTTCAATGCTTCTCCTTAAGCCTCATACTACCGTAGTCCGTGGCTATTCGTCCTCATCTTCCACCGATCCGAATGTTGGCGACTGAGGGTTGTATTCTTGACCTCTCGGTCGTCGCAAAGGGTCAGCAGCTCTGTAACGATTGGATGGGTCCTCACGAGCATTGTCGGTTTTCCTTGGAGATGTCTGTGGATATGCCCCGGGAACTCGTCGTTCTCGTTCCGATGGTCTGTCATACCCTCGACTAGTACTCGAGTCAAAGTCCGCGTTTCCATAAGGATCACTGAAGGCATCGTTTCCATGCTCTTGGAATGGATTCGATCCCCGGTGCCCATCATCACGTTCGTTGACTCTTCGCCGTGGGGGTTGGTTACCACGAAGAAAGTGCACGTGTCGTTCTGGACTTGGATCTCTCTTCAGAGTATGTCGCAATGGCTCTCCGATTGGGCGTGTAGGAGACGACTCTCTTTGTGGAATGACATATCGAAGACCTTCCTCTATTCGGCGTCTGGGAGGGAGTTCTTGCTCTGGAGATCGTGCCCGCGAGGTGGCTCGCGGGGTCGACTCGAGGTCCTCATAGTGAGTTCTATGAAACTGAATTCGTCGTGGTGTGACATCTGGCTCCTGCTCCCGGAATTGATCTTGGGAACGCGTGCTGACTTGTTGTCGAGTTTCCCCTTCGTTTTCGTGCCGAGTCGACCGGGTTCGATGTGGAAGGATTTCCTCTCGACGCCGAAACATACTGATCGTATGGGTCCAGTGGCCGACGGTTGTATGGTGCCATCTCCTGGTTATCACGCGGGCGTTCGCGGCCAATTTCTTGTGCAAGAGCCATGGCATCCTGGCCATCTATGAAAGACTGTCGTCGATGATGAGACTCGTGGTCTGAACCTGCTCCTGAATGAGGACCTGGGCGAACCTCCCGTGGATAAGGATGGGCTCTTGATGGAAACAGGTCTGAATATATCGACCAGTCACCCCCGCCCAGCGGATCATTGGCAAAGGTCTCTTCTGTGGGAGAGATGTTTTGACGTTCACTCGAGTTGCCCGATGTGGGTGGTGACTCGCGAGAATCGATACCAGGAGCTCTTCCATCAGCTGACCAAAAGTCACTTCTTGACGAAGACGAACTTGAGTTACGCGAGGAAATTCTCAATCGACTTCTGAGCTGAGCAGCTTCGGGTTCCGCTAGTCTCAATATTTCTCGATCGCCTTGGAGGGAGTTACCGTTTCGTTCTGGCTTGTGCCTAACCACTTGCGCTGGTCGCTCATGTGGTCCAGGACTAGGTGAACGGTAACCAACGAATGGATCTGCTGGTAGCTCTGCTCTCCTGGGTCTTCTATCCCCGTCGGCCCATGCATTTCCAGTAATGTCTTCCGCGGTAACCAGTGCCAAACGAGAAATTGCATCCTGAAATTGATCTCGAGATTGATCTACAGTCGTTGTAGTTGCCTTTCGAGGGACACGTGGAATAACTGGCTTGCGGAAGGATTCTATAATGTTGTTAGATCCACTGGCGTATCCTCCCTGACCGTTCTTATGAACTTGCCCGCGGGGTATGAAGGAGAGCGTACTTTCGTAGTCTTCTAATCGCTTTATCAGCGCTCTTCTAGTGCCTTTACGGTTGAGATCACGATCTTTGCATTCTTACTTCAGATCCGCAACTCCCAAACCATTGAACTTACCTCTACTTTGATCTGATTGTCCTCGGTCCTCGGAGCCCAGTTGTCGTCGAAGCTGGACGGCTCTCCATTCTTCCTCCAGTTTTGCGGTATGCAGCGAATTTAAGCGTGCATACTCTTCCTGCTGGGTTTCCTCGTCTTCCTCAGCAGCTTTTCGCTCCTTTTCGAGTTTCTTGGCATGCACTGAACTGAAATGCGCTAGAATCTCTTGCTGTATATCCTCGTCCTCCTCGAAGTCTGGCTCATTGAGGTCGTATCCATCATCGGGGTAGCTGTACTGAGACAAGTCCTCAACTGGTGTATCATCGTGTCTTCTTGCCTGGTTGTTGCCATATGGTGGAGCCGCTGCATTTTGTCGGACGCGTTGGGGATGGTGTTGGCGAGGAGAGTTGCACCTGGCCATTGCCTCATTTGCCGTGCTGTTGGCATAACTGGGTGGAGGAGAGTTACTGCTATGTGCTTCTGTTGTATAAAAGCTGCTGTAACTTGGTGGGGCTTCCACCTGTTTCCCAAGATCTCAGTCAGTTCATCTACTTACTAAATATTCAAGAGGTGTACAAGAAGAGTGTTCCTCACCCCTTGAAATGTCTAGGAAGGAAAGGGTACTTTGAGAATTTGACTTACCATCGAAGTGCCTACACTAGCCGGTATTGGGTGCCTTGGTTTGGCACTGGGGTTAGGAGGGGAAGTGTAGCGGATGTGGCTTGGCCGCTGAGGAGTCTGATGAGTACGGCGAGACCTATGAAAATAATAAGTTTCCTTATATCTAAGATAAGTAGGATTTGAAGTATCTGACTTTGTGGATGAGGCAACACTGTGACCACTTCTGCTGTGACTTCTGCTCTTGGAGCTTTTTCTCATCCAGGAGTCCTTGGTGAGTTTAATGTCTCCAAAACCCATGATGAATGTTGATAAATGTGGGTGGGCAATTCCTAAATATATCTTGCTTATGTTGTGGATGGAGGTGCAGTTCTGTTGCTTGCTGGTTTTGCTTGCAGTCTACAGATGTCTGTGGTTGCTGTCTTCCACCTGAAAGACTTCAAAGAGCAGGTATTTATAGACTCAATTGACGCTAGCAAGCCCCACCGCATAAAAAAACTGCTGCTGCGTATCCACATTTCCTTTCTTGGATTGGGGTAGACGCGTTATAATTTTTCACGTGGTGAAGGGTTACACGGTGCAGTTTTTGCGGGGCAACCACAGAGAAATATTCACTGTAACGGCTATGAACGCGTTTGAGTAAATAAACCTGGTGGCATGCCATCTGTGGGTCAGTGGCAACATGAGAGCAAGGTCTTCTTTTTCATCATATAAGATGGGGAAAGGATAGAAGGCAAATATCAAGGTTGTGCAAATCGACAAAAGCTTGCATTATAGACATGGGATATATCCATGATGACAGTAACTCTGAAAGAAGAACCAAGAAAAAGCAAAGAGCCAGAATACCTGCAGAGCTCTTTAATTTTCCTAGTGACGTAGTTGAATCAAACCTAGTTGCATATAACTCTCTACTCATCTATGACCTGTCTTCCCATGAATGGGAGCGACTGAAAAGGGCCATAAGAGAGGCGACTCAAAAAGCAGATACGCAGTCTAAAGAAACTTGAATACGTACTCCAAGGTTGCGGGTGAAGCAAGACAGTTCGATTTATTTGTATGATGGTGGTTTTGATTGCTGGCTCGTCTCATTGGTCAAGTGATCTGTCACCGTGGAGTTTGAAAACCGCCAGTTTGTTTTTTGGATTTGAAAAATGTGCTATTTGCTAATAGCTCATCAATACACTAGCTGATATGATTTGCGTATGGATGTCAGTTGCTTCTGTTTCCAACTGAGAGTTCAGTTTTTTTGTGTCTCGTGACTTGATAAAAGGACCTCACCTGCCCAAGCCATGCCTACCTCGAATAGAACAAAAAATCGTTGAAATCATGCCGCAGAATAAGTGGCCACTTTTTTCATATCTAGTTTGGATCGAGAAGAAAATCTCTGGCGCAAGTGAATTTGTTCACCTCTAACTTTGCGCCGAAGCAAAAATCTCTTGCTTTAAGAAGGATGCAATTCCATCTTTCTTATTAAGTATACACAGTCTAAGCCATTTGTCGAGATATTCAACCCTTCTGGCTATTACAACTTGTCGGGTTGAACCCAGGTTTCGGTCTCTCAAGCTTGGCACAAGCTTATCGTAACACAAGCCTTTGAGACCCCGCAGCCATACCCGCGGTGACGAATAACAGTTGATTTATTACATCTTACCGTATCATTTACGGGTTCCTGGGAAAGGAACATGATTACCTGCACCCGAAAGTGGGATATCTGAGCCCACACATTGGCGATTACTTTCCGGGCCGGGTTCCCCGCAACGGGGGCCGAGAGTTGTCTTCCTACAGATTGAATAAATACCTCTTTGCTCCTCGTCAAGATATCTTCTCTTCCTTCTTTTCGTTTGCCATCCCACTTTCGTTAACATGCATTTCTCACGTCTTCTCGCTGGTGGTGTAATCGCGACTACGGTCTTCGCAAAACCTCTCGTAGTGGATAGGAAGAAAGAGCTCACTTACTATGGAATAACATCCTCACCTGGCATTGAAATTTTCCTCGGAATACCATATGGAAAAGACACCGGTGGAAAAAATCGCTTCGCACCACCACAGTCATTTTCGCCAGCTAGGGGTTACACATTCAATGCGACTACTGCAGGTCATTCTTGTCCACAGTCCTCGGAAGCGGGATTCTTGTACGAGTCTCCGGTCACGGATATCTCGGAGGATTGCTTGAATTTACAGGTTGCAAGGCCGGCGGGAAATTTAAATGGAACGAAGTTGCCTGTTATGGTATATATCTACGGAGGTAAACTACCACAATTTCCAGCCTAAGCGAGGAAAAAGACTGATTCTTTAGGTGGACTGAATACTGGAACGACTTATGCAAGGACTGCGAAACCCGATGGACTTATTAGTAAAGCGGTTGAGAATGGGACTCCGGTTATTTATGTTGGAATGAACTATCGTCTGAATAGTAAGTTAACGATTTTTTGTAGTTATCGAGGTTCAAACTGACGAATTAAACAGTCTTTGGATTTGCGACTTCGGAATCTTTGAGAGAGGGGAAATCTTTGAATGTTGGTTTGAAGGATCAGAGATTAGCTCTTGAGTGGGTCAAAGAGAATATCGAATCTTTTGGTGGAGATTGTGATAAGATCACTATTTTTGGTCAATCATCTGGAGGTGAGTTAAAAAATTCTTGTCAAGATAGCGTTTCGCTGAAGATCACCTTGAATCTTTTCACTTGCTATAAACTAATACTCTTGAGAAAAACGAAGAAATATATCAAAGCTAACAGTCACAGGCCTCAGTGTAGGACTACAAGTTCTTGCTTATGGCGACTCGAAACCAGTCCCCTTCACAGCAGCTATCATGCAATCCACGGCCCTCGAGCCAGGAGCAGCCACCAACATATCCTTTAATGCAACAGCAGCAATCGCTACCTCAGCAGTATGCAACTTCACAGACGCCTATTCCACTTCCCCAGATCTAATAACCTGCCTCAAAGCGTTGCCAATGCAGGTGCTACTCAACCACACCTTGGACTTTATCAGTCTAACCTCGGGAGACAATGACGGAGATGTCTTCCTCCCAACCGTCGACCAAGATATCCTCCCCGAACTAGCCAGCACCCTTGTCCGTGAGGGAAAATTCCCTAAAATACCATTGATGGCAGGATGGCAAGAAAATGACGCCACTCTATTCACAAACCAAGCAATTCAAACGCCCAACGATACGCAAGCATTCTTCGAACTCTACTACCCATTCTTGAACGAAACAACCATGTCCAATCTCCTTGCCCTTTACCCGGTCTCGGAGTTCACAGCGAATACCGCAGCATCTCTCTCGGCAGAATT
Source organism: Calycina herbarum (assembly GCA_001414485.1). Lineage (NCBI taxonomy): Eukaryota > Fungi > Ascomycota > Leotiomycetes > Helotiales > Pezizellaceae > Calycina > Calycina herbarum. The sequence goes on along the minus strand of LLEY01000279.1, from coordinate 21,415 downwards.
CTACCGCTCAGCTCAAATATTCCGCGATATCCTTCTCGTTTGCCCAGCAGTCCTAACGATCACAGCCATGTCGAAGAAATACGACACCGAAGAACCCCCTGTTTATCTCTACAACAACAACCAAACACTTCTAACTTCATACCTCAAATCTACCGGTCTACCTGGTTTGGGAGTTATCCATACGAGTGAATTATCATATCTCTATGGTAATATCTCGGTTTTTAATATGACGGATTATGCACCAGCTTTGGAGAACTACATTTTTGCGCCTGCAGTGGTGGATTACGAACTAGAGAGCAGAATTCCGGGGTCTTGGAGTGCTTTTGCGAGTTTGGAGTACCCCAGTGGAGGAAAGAATTCCCTGAGTGGTTGGACTAGTGCGTTTCCCAAGGATGAGAAGGGTGGAGATGTGTTTAAGATTGGGGATGGCAATGGTGTTATGGTGGGAAGTGAGGAGGAGAGGCTGAATGAGAGATGTGGGTTTTTGAATAGTGAGGAGGTGGTTGCGCAACTTATGTATTAGATAGTGTTTAATTATTCAAGATAAAGACTTCCACAGGTTCATTTGGGGCTATGCTCATTATGCCATTGCTGTTGGTTGATAATTGGTAGGAATACATGTAAGTCTGCAGCTGAAATCTCGCTTATTACGCTAAACTGGTTACTTATTATTAAGTAAATGACAAAGTATCATTCATAAAACCTCACGTACTATATATTTTCTTCGACCATTTGAGAATCACAACTTTATCTCTTCACTACATCTTGTCTACTACTTACCGTCGTCTGACCTTTCCATGACTACTTTTCACAACCTCTCTCCAACACCTTGACTCCAACCACGCAAACCACTTACTTTATTCTCTTCAATACTCGCAGTCCAACACCATAACCACTTCGCTACTCCTCTTCCTTTCTTCCCAATAATCAAAATCATCTCTATGCCGTATTTATTCAGCATATCGGCTAGCTTCCCCAACAAGACCAACCTACAGTACTAGTCAACAGCTATTAAGCGATTTATGCAACCCTACCAAAAAACGCCATTTTGCCTAGTTTAGAAAGACAGAGAGATACTGCGCCTCTGAACTAAATTCTCTTTATTTAATTTCCTGAGTTCTTTTGAGTATTATTAATCTTATATATAACTAGAATTCTCGATTAACGAAGGTAGGCTTATAGAGTAGAAGTGTGTACGCGGACTAAGGAATTTTTAGTTAAAAATCACGATATTTGTATATGGAACCGGCATTTTTCTGATTTACTCTACTTTAAGATGCTATACGTATAGGGGTGTATTTATAGGAAGAAATTTGAAATGTACGAAAGTTAGTAATTAATCGAATTATTAATTATCTAGAAGGAGGTAGTTTTAAAAAGTACTTTATAGGGTTTAATCGTAACGCTAAAACCCCGTGTTTTGGTGTGAAACGGGGACTCGGTAAATAGCTGTTGACGGTGACTGTAAGTCATTTTGAAAATTACATTTCAGAAATATCTCCAGTTTACTACTACTTCTCTATTGATCTCAATAATCTATCCCTCTTCTCTTTCTTAGCTTATTCATCGCATACTACAGCCTCTCTCCTAGATACGCAATATTTGAAGCCACCTAAGCGCTGTCCCTCTCCTTCTTTTTTAACCTCTGAAATTTCTTCAACCCGGTATAACAATCCACAAAAGCCTTACACATAAGTAGCAGACCAAAAGGTACTCAAAAACACTTTCGAAACCATGAACAACTACGGCGGTGGACAGTTTGGTGGACAAGGTATGAATCAAGGTGGGTTTGGAAACAACCCTGGCTATGGAAACGGCCCCGGTTATGGAAATGGTCCTGGTACTGGACATCAACAACCTAGCAACTTTGAGGGTCCTAACAATGGGCTTGGTGGTAACAATATGCCACCGCCAGGAAACTTTTGAAGGTCCGATGGGCTGCGTGACCGTCATTGTGGCTGAAAAGGGGTTACCGATTGAGGGTCGTCCGGGAGTCGATTGCGCCCGGCTGCTCCAGGACGAAGAGGGTCCCAACTGATGAGGAACTCATTCGGTATTTGTGACGAGCTAACCATGATCGTTTGTGGCTGATTAGAGAAAAGCTTGTTGTTAAAAGGAGATGCGGAGGTTAAGGGTTTATTTGGGGTCATCGAGTTTCGTGGCTTTTGGCACCATTTACTCGTAAGGCGCATTCCACACAATCCTGCAACACGTGCAGCGGCTGCCGAATCCTTCTCATCTGCGGCAGTGCGGGGGTGATCGCGGGGTACACGGGCAAGTAAAACTGCTTACTTCTTAGCCGGTATTAGCTGTGTACCATGGTCCCCGGGTATGAGCTATGGTATGCTCGTATATTATATTTTTTAATTCTTTGAATTCACTAGCATATATTATTCCAACAATTAAGGCTATAGTACATACGTATATTTATTATTTAAAAATAGAGCTATCCTACTCCTCTTTTACCTCTTATTTATTATCCTTAGAGTTATCCTTACTTATAAAAAGATAACCAAAGTATAAAGAAAAGTTCTCCCAGCCTCTTAATTATTTCCCAGCCTCCTAGCTACACCTAAAAACTTCATATTTCATCTTATTTTTCACCCTAAGAATATGATAAAATAGTAAGAAACTAAGACTGCTAAGTATTCGTTTTATATTAAAATCTCTTTTCAGGGGTTTAAATTTTTCCCCTTACTCTTAAAAGTGGGAATAGCTTCAAAAAGTTAGCGGGTAATCAAAGAGAATTCTCGGATAGCCTCGCATACGCTTAAAAAAGTGCTTATAGGCGTATAACTCGTATACGGGGGGACCATGGTACAGCTGGCAAGGCGCACGAGCTCAACAACAACTAAACAGAGACATTCAAAGTAAAAAAATATTTTTCTAGAAATTTTAACAACTTTAGGTCTTATTGCAGTGTAGTTTTGCGAAGCCCTGAAATTAGATTGGTCAGGTAGCTCGCAGAGTTACAGTGAACTTGTGGGGCATTGCCTACCTAGGTCTGCAGGAGAATATGTAAGTAAGACGATGGCTTCTCTTCCTATTTGCAAGTCTGTAGCGGACACGGAAGAAATGCTTACCTTTCCTATCGAAACTTTACTCATTTAGTCCCCGGCTCGCTAACGAAAAATTGATTAGCGGTGAAACTGCTCTCTGCCGTTACCCCTACCTCAGTGGACAATCAAAGCGTCAATAAATTGTCACATCTTCTCTCACTTATCTTAAATGTTCTAAATATTCAGAGAAAACCGAATTCAATAAAGTAAAATCAGGCTAGAACAACTTCGGCTCTTTTTTCTACATTATCGTAACTTTGTTTGTTCGTACTTATTATTCTAAAACTAGCTAGTTAATCAAAATAACTGTAGCTTTCTACTGCCGCTTTCATTGTCCACTGTACCCCTTCTTAAATCGCGACATATCCTACTATTATTCGTTGTTGTAAAATGCAGGGTCGTTCATCCTAACCTCAAGTCTGGAGAGCTCGGCATGCCAGAAATCCTGCTACAGGCCCCCTGCATGGAAATAGATGCGTTTGCTTCCATTTACGTTCCGGTCAGCGAGTAGACAACAGACCCAAATAGTAATCAGTTCGCGAGTGGAGTCTTTTGATGCCGTCATGATATTACTTGGCTGTTCATATCAGAATACAATATTTAACTCGGCGTTGAGCCGCGTCAGAAAGGTTCGGAGGAGGCGTACTTCTTACCACTAGGATCTTACTATTTCCATATATGGCCGAGTTCGCACGATTTTCAGTGGTGAATCCACAATGGGAAAAAGTACGTATGATTTGCCCAACCCCTTTCTGCTTGGCAAGATGTAATATACGTGGTTGGTGGCTTTTCACCTTGCCACTTCAACCCTTATATATTTCCTTTCTGACGCAATAATTCTACTCAATAGTTTGTCTCTCAGCCGATCTTAGCCAACTTCAGAAACAGCAACGAGCACATCATCGAAAAGCGAGCTGCTTTCCAAAAACTCTCTGCAGAAGGCCCTCAAATCAGGCATATTCCAGGCCCAGACGAGATCGACGTTCAAGATCTCCATATAAAAGTTCGGGACACTTATGAGGTCTTAGTCAGGCTTTATACTTCTCGTAGAACAAACGAAGCAAATCAATATCCCTTGGCTACACGTTCGGTGGAATTGAGACCGGGGATGACAACTGCCGTATTATCTGTGTCGCAGTGGGACTTATTGTGCTCAATGTCGACTACCGTTTGGCCCCCAAGTTTCCCTTCCCAAAAGGTATTGAGGATTCTTATGACGTTCTTAAATGGGCAGCAAATCCCGATAATGCAGCCTCGATCCGAGCCGATCTCAACCTAGGTTTCATCGTCAGGGGTGTCTCAGCCGGAGGAAATTTCGCGGGAGTGCTTGTATATCTTGCCGGTGATAAAGAGCTTAGCCCTCCAATCACTGGTCTCTTGTTGTCGATTCCTTGTTGCTTGATGCCACAAGCTTTTGACCTTGTGCCTCAATGGAAGGATGAACTTCTCAGTGTGGAGCAAAACAAGAATATGGACATGATGGATTTGAAATCCTATAATCAACTCATTCAAGGCTTCTCTACCCTCCCATTTCGCTTTGAATATAGAACTAACACATTTCCAGACATATATCAAGCACCACCGGATGACCTGAGAATCTCTTTTTTGCTCAACTTAGATCATAGTGGACTACTAACAAGGGCGTATTTTTAAGTTTGCGGTCTTGACTTGATACGTGATGAAGCTCTCTTGTTCGCAAGATTGATACGAGAGAAGTCGAACGCGGCAACAAAAGTCGATATTTACGATGGCCCCCCACATGGTTTCTGGAGATTCCAGGAACTTCCTGCTGCAAAGCGATTGGCTGATGATTTGATCAAGGGGACGGAGTTTTCGCTAAAGGGCGGCGAGAGTAGCATTAGCGTAAAAGGATATGAGGATGTCTAAGTTTATGAAAAGCGCGACTTCAAAATATAGACGGGTTATCTTAGCTAAAGGGGATAGAAGCGTTTCAATTGAATTGGCCCTATTGAGAGTAATTGGATTAAGATCTTGTTGCCCTTGCGTCCTTCCTGTCCCTATGGCAATTTTGTGTATTCCATAAATATTGAATAAGTTTGAAATTCTGCAAATTCAAATAAAGAAGACTCACGTGATTAACCTCAAGCATATTTTGCGTTAAGGTGCTACAGTACTCTTGAAATCAGCTGGAAAAAGTCACCTAATATTCTCTAATGTGTATTGGTCAGTTGCTATCAGCTTTAGATAAATTCGCTTACAAACATTACACCTGGAGATTCGACTATCTAAATGGGGATTTTCTTTTCAGGTACTGAAGTGAAAATTAAATTGCTTTCATTGACGTAATTGAGTAAAGGCCAATATTCTTTCTATCCTACAGAAGACTGTCCAGGCAACGCACCCGTGCAATCAACCATACCTGCCGGATTAACCCCAAGCATAGCCATCTTCTCCATCCTACAAAAAATCAGTAATCTCCCCTCACTTCAAACACGAAATCAAGTTGACTTACGCAGGAACAAATTTTTCCGCCCAAAGAGTAGCATTCCCAGCAAATCCCCCAAACACAGAAGCCGTCTCCTGATATTTAGAAATACTCGAATCACTTTGAAACGTAAAAGGGGCTTCGCCAGTGACGACTTGTTGGTAGAATGTTACATCCCATACGCCCGGGGTGCTATCGAGGGAGGCACCTGATTTGGATTCGTCTTCGAAGAACTGGTTTGCGCATGTGTGGGCACCGATTAAGGCTGTGAGATCTATGTGATCTAGGCCTCTTTTTGCGAAGGCTGAGAGGAGGAACTCGGCTGTGTCCGAGGCTTTTGGGATTTCTGATTCTGGGGCCCTGTTTGGGGGTTAGTTTTAAGTTTTTGAGATACCCGAATGTGAAAGATAACTGAGTTACTTTGTACTTACTGGATGGTTGAATCCTTACGGCCTATGAGTATTTTGACCAGAGGACCATCGGTGCAAGATTTTATTGCGTGGGCTATTACTGTTAGTTCTGAATTTTGAATTGGCTTTGGTATTGCTCACCTGCCGCGAATTGGATGATATCTGCCACTCCAACCCCGTGTGCTGCAGCTTTGTCTTTGAGAACAGAACCAATAAATTCCATCCCTCTACTCTGGTTCCATTCTAGTTCCCCCGCAAGAATCAAGGAGCCATCACAGCCACCAGTTCCCGGGAAACAATCATGGAAAGCTGCTCGAATAGCGGCACGAGCATCAGGGGTGCATCCTTTTCCCTCTTCAAACATCGAACTAAACTCAGAAGAAATGGTTTTCCAAACGGGTGGACATGTCGTCTGTCTTGAGACCAACGTAGATCCAGAAGCTATTGCAAGGATCGAACTGCTAATTAATGCTGCCGGATAGAAACGCATCTTGAAAAAGAGGCCGAAAAGACTGGATGGATAGGTTGTGATGAAGAGCCTCAAAGAAGTGATGAGTTACCTCCTCGCTCTCTGATAGTCCGAGGAACTTCTTATATTCAGAAATCAAGGAGGCATAGAACCACTCTAGAGTCTTACGAGATACCAAGCTCCATTAACCAAATTCGAGGGGTCACTAATCCTTCTCGCTTGACAAAAGGAGTTAATGCAACGATGTTTTCTTTGGTAATTACGTGGTATTAGTAGCCATTATGGCGACATACCACAATTTAAAAATATACATTTCAAATGCACGCAACTTGTTTGGTTGCCTGAGTTGAAGGCGTCTCGCGTGACCCTAAAGAAAGACCAGCGTGGTCAGCCGAAATAAGCTTAAAGCACCATTTGGCTCTTCGAGAAGCCTCATAGAATAATTGCTTGTGACTTGTCCAGTAGGGGGTTTGCATTGTTTTGCTTATGCATAGCCATCATGCCCCCAGTCAGTAAGCCAGCCATATTAGGGCACGGCTCGGGTCTTGAAAAGGAAATGCGGTGTACTCGGACTTGCTGGACGAGCCAAAGTAATCCTTGGCCAAGAAAGAGCTCATGTAATAGAGAATCTTGTCAAGGCGTTCTTTTCTTTCCAAACAGAACGAGTGCAAAGTATAGAGCGAGGAGAAAGCCGAAAATTGGAAAAAAAGGCAGAATATCGATGCGTGTCTATGATGCTACAAAGATAAAGATGATAAAATAGACTTTGAGGAGCGCTTGAAAAGGACATATAGGCAGACCAAAATGTAACAGACTCAACGACACAGTAGTGAGGGCACAAACAACTCTAATGAAGCTGCGAGGAAAAAAGGTGTTGAGTGATAAATGGACTGAGGGGTGAAATTGGTGAAATATAGGGTTGCCAAGACAGACCAACCGCGTCATTCCCAGCGCGTCCAACCTGGACTCAACATCATCTACAGTCTCAATCCTTCCTCGAGATGCGGCGCACGCTGGATACCACCTGAACCCCAACTTTTATCTGCCTTTCTCGATCATGGCTCCAGACTCGCCAATATATCCGCTCTACGACACAGCCTTCACTCTGCACCGCACCTCACCCCTCTACACAGGCCTCGACCACCCTCTCGAACGCGTCGACCTTCAGCAACTCGCTCGAAAATTTCGCGATATACTAGCAGGAGAGGTGCTTCGAGGCGTGCAGGTTGGCTTGGATCCCGATTATACAGTCTTGGGCACCTCAGGAGCACTTCGAAGTGTGGTCTGGGGACCTCTGCCGTACGAGGAACGATGGGACGAACATAATGAGGTACAAGTTGATAACGAAGAGGATACGGGAAGCGGACTGGACGAAAGCCGAGGGCATTCGATTAGTATCAAATACGAAAAGACTGAATACACGGCTATTCTATTTCGAGATACCACTGGGAATGGAAATGTCTGGGATACCACACTCGGCGCCGGGGAAGTTAAAGATGGGTTTGAGAGCTTTCCACTCTTGTTATGCAAGATGCCGGGGCCGCTACGAGACACCTTTGTCGAATTTCTAGCAACTACGTTCGACGCCAGAGTATCCATCCTCCAATTTCCGAATAACTACATCATGAAGTCCTTCGAGCAGTACGTGGGATACGTGTGCCTGGGGGAGGACGGGGAGCCTCTTAGTGACGCCGAGAGCAGCCGCACGCTCAAAAGGGTGGTCGGAGGAGTGGATGTTCAGATAGGATTTGACGTACCCGGTGGATCATTGAAGAGCATCACGATGAAACTTACACAACAAGATCTGCCGCGGATCATTGCGATGGGCAAAAAATTACAAAATACGCCCGGCAATGCACCCTTTTTCGATGCCATGGTCGGCTATGTCAACAAACATCTCGCCTTAGATTTGACCCACGATCGAGTCAAGAATACTAGAATCGCATGCAATGCATTCGTTTTGGGCGCGGAAGGTCGAGTGAAATTCATATACCCAGGCCCAGAGGAAGGCAGCAGCCCTCAGAAGCGTGCTTCAAAGCGGCTACTTCATGGGTTAATAGCTTTCGCAAAAGGCCCGTCAGATAACGACGAGGAACCCTGAAGAAATCAAGAGAAGTCCTCTCTACGGATTTGAAATCGTGGGCTTGAATTTGTCTTCTGGCAGTTGCGAGCATTTTGATATGTCCACCTCAAAGATCTCAACAACGTTGGCCTTGGCCATCTCAGATAGTGGACGGACTCCCACCATTAAGATTGAAACTCGTGGGGCTACTGGGATACATCGAGAGCTGAGAAGCCGACCTCGTTTTGCAATTGGCATAAGAGAAATGGACAGTCATAGTAGAAAAAACTCCCATCATCCTCCACTCCGGAGTTCGTGGAAGATGACTCCGGGGAAGATGCCTGACCTTGAATTATGACACTTTACCGGATTTACCGGGTCAAAGTGCCGTCCGTATCGGTACCTGAATTAACTGACAAGGACTCTGAAATCAATACAGAGGTTACCTAAACCCAAACCGCAAGACGACATTGAAATTTAGAAGGATTTATGATGATAGATGAATGTTTGTTTCCCAGCAAAGTTTCCAGCTCACATGTTAGGTGGAGATCCCCCCTTTTATTTTGTCCGATGCACCCTGTTTCCCTCATTTTCCCCATCCTCTGTGGGGAATAACCTCCGGAACGAATTTTAACGTAGCCCAAATGATGATGAAAATACAATCTTCTAGATCTCTTGCCCACACATACACATCCTGTATCGATCATGCTGAACGAAGCCTGCCTTCTCGTTCGTCAATCGTCCGTGAATATCCCATCACACGACCGTTGGAGACGAACTGTCCGCTTGCTTTGGTATTGCGCTAGAAGTTCTTTGGGAGCAGACCTTGCATATTTTGACACGCTTGCTTGAGAGTTGGGACGGCGAGAAATATTAATAGAAGGTGGCGTGGAAAGTAGAGAACTTCAACTGTTCCCAAGTCACCTTTAGTAGTGAATTTCATGATCACTTGCATCCAATCGTCAACCAATCCTCATGTTGGATACCTTTTGCACTCCTGCCACCTAGCTAGAAGAACTTACGACCCGTCCACTTTATATTTTCACGGATTGCGTCAGGCCGTTGTTTGGTTGTGGTCTCGAAACCTCTCAGGTCGCAAGTCAAAATAATGTCACTAGGCTCACCCCGATTGGGGCTTGCGGTTTTGATATCATGTTTGATTCTTATACTGGCTTCTCCCGCGGCTGCGTTTAGCTGTAAAAACATGACAAGTGCCGCTGGAGTCACTACTCGGTCAATATGCCCTACCAATTGGACGAGCTCCGCGGATACCGAAACGGCAGCAGGACTAATTCTCACCAATTCAGCCACCGGGCAGGCTGAAATTCTTTTCGACTATGAACGAGCAGAAGGGGGAATGCCCTATCTTGAAGTGGCTAATATTGTCAGCAGCGACGCTGAGAATGTGGAAGTCGATATAATCTTTAGCGAAACATATGAAGGATTGCAATCAGAGATTGGTAAGTGAGCAAGCCTTTTAGTGATTTCACTGCTAACGAGACCAGGCGATGGACCATTCTTTCTGATCTCAAATGCAATGGATACCTACAGAGTGTTCACACAATCATTCGTAGTTGGAACCAATGCGACAACGCTTGTTCAGCTTCCATTAGCTCGGCGATTTCAGAGATATCAAAAAGTAGTGCTTAAAACTGTCAATTCATCCCTATCCATATACTCGCTTGGACTTATGGTTATTCGCAAGCCCAATCCAACTGTCAACACTTTCTCATGCTCAGATGAGAAATTGAACAAGATCTGGAAAGATGGTGTTCGCAGTGTTGACGCTTGTACTGTCTAGGCTAATGAAACTTCTGATGCGTGGCAAGTAACCGAAGAAGGTACACATATCAGAGGTCAACATTGGGCACCTTGTCGACAAGGCACGAGGTGGGGTAATAAGACGGTTCAATTTAAGGTCAAGATTGAGAACCGAGGTGCAAGTTGGGGAGTTCACATGGTTGCAAATGAGTTGATATTTGTTCTCGATGCTGCAAATCGATCTCTGAGTACACTTGAAGGTCTTTCGGATACCGGAGGAGTGTTTGGTCCATCAACCCCTCGTGGATCATGGGCGCTCCCAACTGATATTGACTTGGATACATGGATTGCCATTGAAATGGTCGCTGACAGAGCTTCTGTGACGGCAAAAATTAACAATACCGATGTAGCTTCAGTGACCGGCCTCGCTTTTAGCCCACTGCTAGGAGGTAGCGATACCAACACTGGCTCTGTCACATTTGGAGGACCAAACGGCTACATGCTCGTACAGGACTTCAATGGGACTACGCTCTACGAAAACCAATTTCAGTTGGCAGACAAAGCCCGCACACTTGCGGATTTTGCTGTTGGAACGAATTCTGTCGCATGCATCATCGACGGTGCCAAAAGAGATAGAGCTACTTTGGTGGGGATTTATTTGTCACTGGACGTTCAAACTACTACTCAACAGCAAATTTCGAAGCTGTTCTTGGCAGTATAAAACTGCTCACCAGCCATCAGACATCAGATGGATATTTAGGGAACCTTGCCCCTATCCAAGCACTACTTGACGAGGGAACCACAGAGCCTCCAACTTATGCATTTTATTCATTGAGTTACGCCTTAATGTTGATAGTGGCGATCAAAGATCACTGGCTCTTTACTGGGGACGAAGAAATTCTCCTAGTGTTTGGACGAAACTTGAACGACTGTTGGCCTTCACAGAAAGCTATGTTGATTTTCGGGGACTCGTTGTTGCGCCAATCCCTCTTTCATGTAAGTTTCTTCCCATCAGAACAATCTTCATCACTAACATGACTAGTGGACTTTCTACCCCTTAGTAGACCAATCATTGGAGCCTCTGGTAAAATCAACATCGCCTACTACGACGCTCTAAACAGCATGAGCCAAATGAGCTCTTCAGTCGGGGCAAACGACACCTTCAACTCAAAAGCCAGTGCCCTGAAAGACAACATCCGCACAAATCTCTACAACAACGAGACAGGAATAATGAAAGTGAGCGATCTAATGAATTCAACCGGACTATGTCAAGATATCAATGCTTGGGCTGTAACCACAGGTCTCACACCCTCAAATGAATACAGTCAATCACTCCTCTCCGCACCCTCAGACGCCACCCTTCCTTTAGCTTTCCAGAATCTTGCAGGATGGGACACAAACCAAGTCGTCAGTCCCTACGCCTCCGGTTTCGCAGTCGAAGCCCTCTTCTCACTTAACAACGGGACAGCAGCCCTCACACTGCTTGAAAGAATATGGGGTCTAATGACCGATGAGACAGGACCTAATTACTCGGAAGGCCATTGGGCGTCTATGAAGCCAGATGGTACTACTTATGCTGCTGATACTTCCCTACAACATGGTTGGTCTACATGGCCTGTTTTCTTGCTTCCTAAATACCTCGGGGGACTTTCCCCTTTGGAACCGGGGTGGAAACGGTTCCAGGTTAAATCTGTGCTGGCGGGCTTGAGAGTGTAGATGTTGGGTATGAGACGAAGTATGGGAGGATTACTGTGGCGGTGAAGGTTCAGGAGGGAGCGGGAAATGGAACTTATGAGTTGGGGATTCCGAGTGGGACGGTTGCTGAGGTTTATGCGCCGGATGGGTGAGTGATTGAGGGGAGTGAGAATAGGACTACAAGTTCTAGTTCGAGGACTATTGAGGGGCAGACGGAGGTTGTAGATATTGTCATCTCGAAGGCAGGCAGTTGATGCCTGCCCTGTCTCGACGTCGTTGGTCGGGTAATTAGTTTAAAAACACTTATCAAATATTGTTTCATCCAAACCTTATTTCTTGTAAATTGTTTTACCATGATAAAATATGACAGATTCTCGATCGATAGATCGTTGACAAAGTTTCTGGGGGTTGTCATATTTGGGTCACGTGGAAGACGATTTCCCACCAAGATCCCGGTAGCGGGAAGGGAAGGTACTGACACGCGGTCTGTAACGTGGACATACGACGCTAGCTTGAGAAATTAAAAGCAAGTTAACGCCCTCAACTGCTCCCGTTGTCCACTTCGTCCTCCTTCTGACCAGCCGGCACTCACTGTGTCTCTGTATCACCCAAATGGATCAACTCAGCCCAGAAAACATTCGGCCGGAACCACAAATCCTCTCTCCCAGCTCTACAAGTGCCAAATCTCACGAGAGCAAAGCGCCACCGACGGATGTGTTTCGCTGTCAACAGTGCTCTAAGACCTTTAATCGACGGGAGAATCTCAGTCGTCATCTTAAAACTCGTAGGTTTTATTTAGTTCATGTACCCCACTTCCCCAGATTTTGAAGATGGGATTAAGAGCTCACGCCATTGCCCCTTATCGTGGGCGCACCTATGCTTTGTCTTATGAGCAGAGAAGAGGTGTTTGGAATAGATGTCCGGAAAGAGTTGGGAGAGTCAATTCAGTTTAACTTTGATTCTCCTAGTCCTCCTGGTACAATATTTTCTTGGCTTCCTCGAAGTCATCGTGTAAACAATTTTCTAGCCTGCCTGCGTTACAAGAACATCAAATTGATTGAGAACACAATAGACAATGCATTGCCTGCTCATCCATGTTCCAAGTGTTCGAAAGCCTTCACTCGGAGCGACTTGTTGAAGCGGCATGAACAAGGCCATGAAAGATGGGATAAGAAAGGCGGGAAAGATGCAACCGGCTCGTCCAAGAGGAGAAAGGTCGACGCGGTGACTTCTCCCATATCCCCCACTGGACCATCATCCCAACCGATTTCTGTGCATCCCAGACTTGACCCTCGAAATGATCCAAGAAATCATGACCTTCAGCTCGAGACTGAAAGGTTATATCATCAGCCAGGCAACCAAATGGCCATGCACCTAAATACTCAACTCAACCCGGCACCCCAACCAATTCTTCAAACCCACCCGGATAATAACTATCAACCGTATCCTATCCAGAAATCATTTACTTATAGACCACACAACCAAATTGATAGCCATCATTATGAGCCCATACTCACAAACCATATGGAGCCACCGAAGCCTCATATTCCACAATACGATCACTTTGATCCAATCGACAACTCCTTTCTTCAACTCGACTTTTCTTCATTCCTCCTTCCTCCTGGTATGAACCACAACAGCAATGAGTGGTTTTCCTACGACTTTTATTCCGCCATGCGAGAAACCGGAAATGAAATGGAAGGTCTGCAGACCGGCCTTCTAGATCCGAACTTGGTAAAACAGGAGCAAACTTTTCAAGGGAGCCTTGTAGACGCTTCTCATCCGGGAATGCTTGATAGAACGCTCCTGGAACAAACCCTCCCTAGGCAGGACCACCATACCGCACCCAGCAGCGAGTCCAAAACAGTAAGTAACGAAATCACACCTGATCTATCACCCCTCGATGTACCTTCAGATGACGATAAATGGCCTTTCATGTGGAATCCATGCTCTAGCCAAATCTTGACAGCAGAACCAGTCGATCTCCCAGATGATCACCGCCTATTTCAAGCTCATAGGACAAGATTTGATATCACAGAACATACCTTTCAGAGAGTCCACGCATTTCTTACACCACCTCCTGGTCGTGAAGCTCTCGACTCTCAGACAGGAACCTTTACACTTCCAAGTTTACCCGTCATCAATGTGTTCATTGGGTTGTTCTTTAAGCATTTCTCTAGTCAAATGCCGGTTCTTCATCATCCAACTGTTGATACAAATACGGATCTACCTCCACCACTTCTTGCTGCCATCATCATAATTGGAGCAACCTATAGTGGCTTGAAGAATTCGAGACGGTTTGCCATTGTACTGGTTGATGTTGTTAGGTGGCATTTGCAGATTGCTCTGGAATTCGACAATAGTCTGATGAGAGATAGCATGATTATCTATGCTGAAGCTCTCATATGTTATGTTGGTCTCTGGTGTGGCAACAAGCGAGCTTTCGAACTGGCAGAAGTTGTTCGTGGGGCTTTGGTCACGTACATTCGACGTATTGCATTTGGGCTGAATCCCGATTTGGTGATAAAGAATGATGGTGGTCTTCAGCAGGACCCCATTCAATACGAGTGGAAGAAATGGATAGCAAGAGAATCCCAAATGAGGTTGTTCTGGGTAGTCTACTGCATCGATCTTCAATTTCCAACAATTTTGAATCTCCCAGCGACGATAGCTATGGGGGAAGTTAGTCATTTATGTTGTCCATGCGATGAGGTTTTCTGGACATCGCCTTCTGCGCATAATTGGAAGAGTATGCTTGGCCCTGCCTCAGTCCCTCCTTCACGGTCATTTTCTGCTGCAGTTGGCCCTTTTGTACTAAACACATCGGGAGCTGGTGTTGATCAATATCAAACTCGGCACCAAGGGCTACCAAAACTGGATCTGAACGAATGGAGTGCATTCTTAGTCTTGATCACAATCCAAAACGAGGTGTTCCAATTCTCTCACCAATCAAATATCGCCCTGACATTTACTCGGTACGGTCAATTACAAACAAACGGAATGAACGAAGGCGATGAAGTAATCTCCCTCCTGGAAAAGCTCCAAAACAACCGCCGAACACAACTCCTCCAATCCCTCAACTCCTGGTCCTCAACCTACCTTCCTCTTAACCACCCACCATCCCATCCCCTCACCCACTTCCAACGCTGCTCAGCAACAATCCACCACCTCTCAACCATTCTTCTCGATGTCTCCCTCTCCGACCTCCAAGGCGCAATAGGCAAAGACGGCCCCTCAGGAATAATCCCCGCCCTAACACGACTAAAATCCTGGGCTCAGCTCGACCCCCTCAAAGCAGAAACCTGCGCCTACAACGCCGTCCGCGCAATCATCTCTCTCACCCCCTCCAAAGGCCAAGGACGTGGGACAGAAACCACACCCGAAACCATCATCACGCTTTTCCTCTGCCATTTGGTGATCTGGGCTTTCGCTATTGTATGTGAACGATGTTCGTACGTGCGATTTTTGGAGATGGTTAGGGGGGCGCCTGGAGGATTGGGGGATGGTCGGTTTTTCGTCGACGTTTTGAAGAGGATTGATGGGTTGGATGATAGGGCTGGGGGAGAGGAGAGGGAGAAGGTTAATATGCAGAAGAGGTTTTTGCTTTTTAAGAGTGCGGCTGAGGTGTTGACGAGGTTGGGGACTTGGGGGGCGGCGTTGAATTTGGCTATGCTTTTGCAGAAGACGGCGGAGATGTCGGGGGTTGGCGGGTTGTTGACTTGTTGATGTCATATTAAAAGTATTTTTGGAAATATTTAGGAAGAGTGTAGGAGGTGTGCTTTTGTTAGGAATGATTTTGTGGCGCAGAACTTGCTGCATAGCTGTTTACTGTTGCCATTGCCTAGTTTTCTATGCTTTTCTTTAGCACGACTAGGTAGGATCTAGGGGGTTGGAATAATTCATGTTGTTCTCGCCGCTATCAATCAAAAATATCCTCTTCAATACCTTACCAGTTGATGAGGAGCGAACTTTTATTGCAGGCAGTTAAGAAGAAGAAAAAGCAATTGGGGAATGCTGGTCACAGAAAAATGAGTTAGCACCAATCTGACCAATCCCCAAGCTCTCTCGTATATTTTCAAAAAGCAAAACAAGTCTCCCTTCGTTTTCTCAAACGTACGCCCAGCTTCTGATGGCATCATGTCTTTCGGCGATGACTCTTCATTATTCTGCCTACCCGCATATTTCGATGCATGTTCATGGTGTTGTGCTCCAATTATTGACTCAGTTTCAGGTACTGAACTGTTTTGATTGGGCAAGGTGAACGAAGCGATGCGGGGAAGCTCTCAGCTTCTCGCTGCCTGGAGTAGGTACCCGAAAACCATCAGGAGAGGAAATCGAGAGGTATAAGTAGGGAGCCATTGCCTTTCATTTTTTTCACTCTCATCACTCTTCTTGAAATTGTGTCCTGTCATCGCAAAATTTCGTACAGCCAGCAATTTTCCGGCCGAAAAGCGTAAGATTCCCGCCCCTCTCCCTTTATTGCATCAGATCTTCCGCGCAATTAAATACAGTCTCCCGAACGTTCAGGAGAATGTCAAGATTCGGTTTTCCGTTTTCCGTTTTTCCAAACGTTCTTGGAGAATTAATTCAAATTTTCAAGACTGTTGACACATTACTTACAGAAAGCAGGTATACCCACAGGAAAGCCTGTCTCTTACCGCCACTTGCTGAGCCGCAACGATGGCTACCGAAAACCCCCACAAGCAAGAATTTAGAATTCGCGACTTGAGTACTCGCAGCGTTCTGCTCTTTCCGACACGAGCACAAATCATTCGTGATATCAAAGATATCACCATCCAACCAGGAGCAAATCAAATAATTATCGATGGACTGGCACCAACGGTCGATGAACACTCCATCAAAGTGGAAGGAACGGGCTCGGCGACAATTACGGACGTCTCCGTGAACCTCCTTCCGAATCGGGAACTTTTCGAGGATGTATATCCTTCCGATGACGACGATGAGGAGGATGAGGATAGCGAGGAATCAGAGGCTGAACAAGAGGCTATGGTCACCATTTCGAACAAGATCAAAGATTTGAACATCAAATTGCTTGCTGAGAATGAGAAAATCAATTCCGCAGCTTATCGATTGAAGGTTGTGGACTTGTATGGCGTTCGTGGGGCAGCTGCGACGGAGAAAGCTGCAGTGGACCTGGAAAAATTGGTTGGGGATTATAATCAGGAACGACAGAAGATCTATCAGGACCACGAATCTAGTACTCTTGCAGCCGATGATCTCCGTTCTCAAATCCGGGAATCGGAAAAGCAGAAGGCGAAATTTGCAAAATCATGGGTGAAATCGAACGAGAAAAAGGAAAAGGAAAAGGCCAAAAGAAGAGAGAAGCGACTTCGCGACAAAGCCGAGATCTCGAAGGAGAAGCAGCGTGTCAAGACCGAACGAGAGAGATTTTGGGCCAAACAGGTGTATCGTGTGACCATCAATCTCGAACCCACTACCAATACCCCTCTTTCTTCTCGTCGAAGCTCAACAAGCGAGACAGTAACAAGCCTTACTCCAACAACCAACCTCGCAACTTCCACGTTCCACGAAGATACAGACAATGGCAAACCTCTTCCCAAAGACAAAATCAATCTCTCGATCTGCTATATCACTTCTTCCGCCTCCTGGTCTCCGCGTTACGATTTGTCCCTGAATACTCCAAAATCAACCGGTCTCCTCGAATACGGCGCTGAATTGAAGAATACAACCTCCGAAACCTGGCGAGACGCAAAATTTATCCTTTCTACGTCCCAAACCACCTTCTCCGGCCTCTCAGAAACCATTCCCATCCTGGAACCCTGGCAAGTTCGGTTACAAAAGGGGGCTGAGAAGGATGGTGGACTCATGAGTTCCTACGAAGTCGCCGCCAAGCGAAAAGAATGGAGTAAGGTCGCTGACAGTGAGAAACCAAGATGGCAGAATTTCGGTCAGAGTGCGAGGGATCAGGAGGTTAGAGCCGAGGAGCAGAGGGAGAATGCGAGAAAGAAGAAGAGGTATGAAAGTGCTAACGCATATTCGGCAAGTCATACGAGAGCTATCCCAGAAGCGTTTGGATCAGTGGCTACGCAAGATGTGACATATTCTGCAACCTCTCCAAGATACAGTCCGACAAGTCCTGGTGATGGGGGTAGAGCAAGAGTAGCAATGCGACACCGACGTATGGCACAAGAGAGCGAATTCCTGAGTGCCGAAGCGGAAGTCGACGAAGACGATGATGAAGAAATGGGTTTCGGTCTCTTCGATGGGCCCAACAACCCTCCGGCCAACGCACTGAACTTCGAAGCCGGCGCCTGGGAAGAAACAGGCCTCACAACCACCTACGATGTCCCAGGCACAAAATCCCTCGCCCCATCAAATTCCGCTTCTAAGCATAAGATCGCCAAGATTTCCTTCAACAATGTTATCTTCTCCCACATCATTATTGGAAAACTTCGCCAAGTTGCATTCCTCAAAGCTCGCTTGCGAAACTCCTCCAAAATCACACTCCTCAAAGGTCCCCTTGGACTTACTTTGGATGGCTCCTTCCTTGGACAAAGTACTTTCCCTCGTTGCTCTGCAGGCGAAAGTTTCAGTCTTCCACTCGGTGTTGATCCTTCACTTTCCGTATCTTATGGCAAGCCAACCGTAAGAAGAAGCCAGAGTGGGATTTTTAGCAAGGAGGATAGCAATCTCTTCACACGAACAATCACCATCCAAAATACGAAGCACAACGCCACACCGGTTGAGCTCACGGTGCTCGACCAGATTCCTGTTTCTGAGGATGAGAGATTGAGGATCGAGATTGTCACTCCAGACGGATTAAAAGTTGGGGGTGCCAGTGTGAAGACTGGAGCTGATGCCATGGTACCACGCGTCGGAGCGGGTGGGAAAGGCACAAGCAAGGAGGTGAGAGCTTCGGTTTATGGCGACTCGAAGGAAGTCAAATGGGGAAGTGCCCTTGCTACGGCTAGAAAAGGGGGTGAGGTTGTCTGGAATGTCAAGTTGAACCCCGGACAAGGTGTTCGGTTGGTATTGGAGTATGAGGCTACGTTTCCAGCTGGTGAGGGGGTTGTTGGTGTTATTGGCGGTCGCTGATAGAAAATGGGACTCGTTGTTTGAGGGTGATTTCGTTGGAACAATTTCAAATATTAACCTAGATTTCTGGAACAATCAACTTCAATTGTTCCGGATTCTCTAGGTTAATACCTTGGATTGTACCATGGAGTTGGAACAACGAGAGGAGGGGCCTGTGTTTATTTTCCGGGAGTTTATATGATGGGCGTGAAGTGCGAAATAGGACATCAAAACATGATTGTGATGAATATCGAGTTTGGGATTGGAAACAAGACATGAGAGTTTTTTCCTTATCACGACTTAGGCAACGAATCATTCCTTTAAGAGAATAGAAATATCCTAGAAACATTATCAAAGTTTTGTAGAATGGATATTGATCATACAATTTCTTCTGTTCTATGCTCCAAAGCTGTCGATGTTTTTTTCCCAACTCGAGCGGCTTCTATTGCTATTGCTACTGTACTGTTGAAACTGCGTAAATTTGGAAAGATGATTGTAAGAGTAGCAGTCCTCGTTTCGCATACTCTTATAAAAGAGAGTTTGCAAGAAGTCTCAGGACAATTGCCTCGATTGTCCCAGATCATCGTCGTTCATTCTTGTTAGTCCAAACCTTCTCCGATAATCGGAAGGTCAATTGATATCAGCACCCTCTTCATGTCTAACTTTTTTTTATTGAGAGTAAGCTGCACTGCGTCGGGTAAGCCACCAGTAAACCAGTAAGCCTTCTTGAAATCAATCCATATTTTCAAAGCCACTCACGTGTCATCTACCCCTCTTTTCCCCCTTTCGGACTGAGCTGCATATTTTGTGGCTTGTCGTTTTCAGTTCATCATAGACAAAGTAAAAACAGAGAATCAGATAATTTTCTCACTGATATGGGGAAAGTTGGTGATGAGCGAAGAAGTCGCAGCGCAAAGGTGACTAAGCTGCTGTGCCCTCCAACCAACGACACAACAGGCTGCAGTGTAAGTATCCTCGATAACAAATACAGTCTCCCATGTTGTCAAACATTCCACCACATCAAGAGTTCGGACGAGAAGAAAACTGGTACCACCAAATCCATCCCATCTTCATTAAAATAAAATAAAACTTATGAATTACGAGGAGGAATTACATCCTATAATTATCCAAAAAACTATTTTTAACCAGAAACTCCAAAAACCAGAATCCGCCACGGCACGGCGCCAACCCTACTAACCCTAACCCAACCACATCCCACAATTACAGCCCCATAACAATCTTTTAATAACCCGCCATCTAACGTGAAAAAGTGATACTATTCTTATCGCTCAAAAGTTCGATGTGCAACAAAACAACAAAGAACCCGCGATGAAAAATAATAAAAAAGTACAAGTTGTGGAATGTGCACGAGGTAGCGATGAGCAGAGCACGAAAGTTATGTACAGGTACCTGTACGTAAAACCCGGGAATTTGAGATGGGAACCTGGAATCCTTCACGATAAAAATATATCGCATCTAAGACATCTAACACACCATAAGATTGCGAAAGATCCCTCGCAATTCCGAGTTCTAGGGGAATGTAAAAAGCGATGTCGTATTCGAAATCCCGACCTGTACTTACCAAAAGGTTTAGCCCGTAACATCCCAATGCTCTTCCCCCCTCGTGGTTTCCCAAGGAACTTTGACAGAATAAGGCATCCGGTAAGGTGGATACTCGGGCCACTTCTCCTTCATGACTTTAAGTAGTTCATCGTAGACGACTCGGTATCCCGCGGGTGTAAGATGTAAACCTATTTTCCGTGTCAACAACTACTTCTCCAAAATTCAAAACCAAAAATTCAACACCTCCGGGGGAAAAAGACTAAAAAGGAAATAGGTGGGAGAAAAAAACTGACCGTCACTCAATAACCCCCTCAACCCCTCATTCCCCCCCTCCTCCTTCCGTCCACTTAACTCCATACCCTCCTTCCACCCAGCAACCCTCATAAAAGCTCCCCAGACATCGACAACCGGTACACCGGTACTGCAGAAGAATCTCAAAGTCAGTATTATCTTCCCCAATAATCCACCTCGGGGTCCCAAAACAAGCACGCGGCCAGAGAAGACTGCCTGAAGAGCAAGCAATCTCAACCTCCCTCAACATCACCAAAAACCAAAACCAAAACAAAAAAATAGAAGAAAACACACATAACACCAATCTCCCTCACCGCATCAGCATACAACTTAGTATTCTCCGCCGTCCTCCCCTCAGATCTACCTCCATTAGGATCAACGCTCCCATTCTCAGCCAACATAGTTTCCTCAACCGGTGGCGGGGTAAGCAAAATGATATTAGGGGAATGAGCCGTAATCGCTCGATTGGAGATTATATCGTTGAGGTTGAAGCGGAAGCGGGGGAGGGGGACGTGTTGAGGGGGGAGGGAGCCGATGGGGTTTGCGTCGTTGGCGCCGAACCATATTGTCTATAAGATATGGGTGTGAGGATTGGGTAAAGAG
>LLEY01000278.1:0-56675 GCA_001414485.1 Calycina herbarum | reverse complement strand
CACCCCTCCATTCCCCCTCCTGTCTGTGGCTCACTTTGATAGGACAGGGCTCGGGTCCGGAGCTTGCTCCTCATGCACAATGACCGCCTTCTTCCTTTTCTCAACTTCTTCCTGCAGGGAAGGGATCATGCTGGATCATGCTAAGGTCAGACCAGACCCAATTTTGAATTTCCTATCATAAAGGAACCACTTCTCCCACCATCACACCCCTCTTTTGGACCCTGAGAACCCTAGAAATTTAGCTTGAAGCTTAAGTTGCATCTCAAGATTGTATCTCTACTCCAAGAGACTGACTTCTACCTCTGTTGCCCTTCTGTTTCCAAATCTGCTCCAACAAACACCCATTCCTCCTCGGTCTTCACGCCGTTTACTAGTGCGCGAGCGCTTGCGCTACCGTCTTAATGCCAATGACACGATATTCATTCTTCTGAATTATTCTGGGGGGCTAGATGATTTAGATGATTTATATACTCATAAAGTAGGTCGGTCATTTTGGTGAAAGCTTGGCATTCAAAGCTAATACCCCACGAAGCACATCTCGAAAGGCAACTACGATTCCCCGTTACATTGACTTCGAAATCCGCCGTACACCGGCTCCCATTAGTCCCCTCGACATCACTTCCCCCACACTCTAGCAAGGTAGCTAGTTTCCTACCCTCCAACCTTCGATGTATTTAAAGTCCGCGAATCTCCTCTATTATATCTATCACATCACTTGAATTCGCAGATTCAGTGCTGCGGGATTTCGAGATGCTGCAACTTCCTCTTTCCACCAGGAGGGACTCAGACTCCGGAGCCAACGTTATGTTTCCTGGCGACATGGAGATGAATTTCGACCGCTTTTCTGCATATCCAGACCCCAGCGCCGTGGATTTCAATGATCCATCCTTCCAATACTTCAACTTCCCAGACTTCAATGATGATGTCCCTGCTCAATCTTACGTTGACCCCAGCGCAATTGTCAGTACTCCTCTGTTTCTTCCTCTGTTTCTTCCTCCCCTGCCATTTTCAAAACTTTGGATTAATTGGAAGACCGAGAGAATGATTGACCAACCTCTCTTGGTTAATCGTTCGTTTGGTTATATCCCATTGCCGTATTACCCTGACACCCAAACTAATCATAAATTATAGATCCAGCAGCAGCCTCTTCCACAACCCGACCTATTCCAAAATGTCGGAGTAAACGAGCCTTTCAACTTTAGTATGGACGCCCACATCGATACTCGTCCCGGCACCTTCCAACAAAACGACAACCCCAGTTATGCCGCCAACGCGAATGATCAAATGGAAACCCAACATGCCTACAGCCCCCCCTCCGAGAACAGCTTTTTGGAAAGCACTCCTGACCTTCATCATTCCAACGAGACCCCGCCCACGAATTATTCTTCCTTAAATAATACCAGACCCGCATCCACCGAAGGAATGAAGGGTCCCTCCATGGCGCCCACATATGCGTCTTACCCACCTTCTCTCGCTGGTTCATCCTCCGTTCTCAACAGCGCACTCGCACCAGCCACCGCTCCAAAGAAAACACCACAAAAAAGGGGACGCAAGAGGAAGCCACTGGGCACACTAGAAGAACAAAATAAGAGGAGAGCGGAGTTTCTCGAACGCAACCGCACTGCAGCCTTCAAATGCCGCACCAAGAAGAAGGCCATGGACGCGCAACTCCAAGAGAAGGTGCAAAGCTTGGATATCGACAACCAGTTTTTCAAAGCGGCCGTCCAGGTTCTCTGTTCTGAGTTGGAAGGCTTGGTTTTGAAGGCAAAGAAACACACCAAGGGAAACTGTTGTGCCGACGATGTCCAGGCTGTTGTTCAGAGAGCTGCTAGTGCTTTGGAGGCGAGCAGGAATTGGGCTCCAGCTCCTTCTTTCACTCGGGAATCTTCCGAGGAGGAGGAGGAGATGGATGAGGATGAGAGGGATGGTAGCATTGATTTTCATGCTCTGGATGCGGTCCATACCTCTTAAGTTCCCCTCCCCCCCCGGTTTACTTTCCACGCGATGTTGGGTTCTTTGAAGGAGGATTGAAGTGATTCCAGTTTCTTTTTCGTTGCTTACGCGGATTTGCTGCGTATACCCTCTCGGGCGAGAGACTTAAAACGATACCAT
Organism: Calycina herbarum; assembly: GCA_001414485.1. Lineage (NCBI taxonomy): Eukaryota > Fungi > Ascomycota > Leotiomycetes > Helotiales > Pezizellaceae > Calycina > Calycina herbarum. Next base: position 54,563 of record LLEY01000278.1, on the reverse strand, counting down.
TGCATGGCACTGGCGCAAATGGGGGGCATCTTGGTCCCCTCTCTTTCCTTTGTTTTTGTTTTCGGATTTTGGGATTTTGTTTTTCTGGTTCGACTAGCATGTCGGGAATCCAATTGGTCTTTTTCAGGATGGCTCGGGTTTTGGCTGGTACAGCGTGGGTGGTTCGGTTACCAAGGTTTTGGGCCCACTGTTTTTTGCTTGCTCCTAGGTGGGAGGATCCAGCCTGATAATTTTTAATTCTTATAAAAAAAACTTCAATGCTATTGTGTTGAAGATAAACAAAACTGCCTGGGCTGCTGTTTGCTGTGATGTGAAATGATGCGAAGTGATTCGAGATCGGGAAACGGGCAAACTGGGATATAGATATGTTTTGCCTTAGGGCATGAGATTTTCCCCCCCTACGAGATTACGCGGTTACCAGATTGAATTGGTTGAGAATTTTTTGATTATGTGTCTGTATTTTTCTTCACTGGGGGGCTTTGGAAGTACGGGAATTGAATTTAATGATGATTTGAGGTGATGTATTTTTTTTTACAAGACCACGAGATGGCGAGATGTGAAGGGCTTGTTCAGATGGTATCATTAATAAAATCCATAATTCCCCACTGACACACTCCGTTTTTCTCCAAGTCCAAAGTGAGTCTGAGTAGTCCTGGGCCTGGGCCTGAGTTGAGATTATGATGCAAGAGTAATTCTGTCATCACAAGGCACTTACAAGCTACAATACATTTATTTAAGCTGTTTGAGCATGTGCCGAAATCTTTGAATTCTTTCCGTCATAATCATTGCTTAATTCACGCAGGTTATGTATAGTGAAAAGGTTCTTGATTGCGGGGCAGTGACATGGTTGTCTTTTTTTAATACGGTGCGTGGGTGATGCGAACATGATGTATGTATGGAGTTGTCGTGCTTGCTTACGTATGCCAAAAAAGTTTCTTAGTTTGAGGGTGCTAGTTGGAGCGGTTGTGTACCAGTGGGTTGGTTCCTGGGTCGGTGTGAGTTGGGTGTAGGGACTTGTGAGCTAGGGGGGGTTCTAGCGGGCGTCTGGGGGTGGGTCTCTGCATTCGGGGACACTTGTGTCATGCATGGTCTTGGTAGTTTTGGTTTTTTAGTCTGTGGTCACACGTGGAGATATTTTTTGGCACTGGTGCGCGTTTACGCGTAGGGCTGCGTTAGGTGGGGGTTTTACTTACTAGGATAGAGATTCAACTTGAACTCCTTCCCGGCTAGGGCTGAGTTATGGTGTGACCTCATTTATTTTCTCCGCGGTTAAGCTTTTTGACTGGCAGGGTTTAAGGGTGTGGGGTGGGTTAGGTGAGTGAGTGAGTGAGTGAGTGAGTTTTTTTTGGAGATTAAGCTTCTCGGTTATTTTAGTTTGGTGCTGTGACCTCATTGTTATTCCGATGAGGGTGGTATTGGGATCCGCTTGGCTTGGCTGCACTTAGAATTGGGAAGGTATATTGTAGGGGTATTGTAGAAGAGTTTGCCCATGATATAAAGGTAAGGAAGTACTCCTGGATGCTTGGAATTACTGTTGGGGTTGTGTGGCGGGTGGAAATTTAGGGGTGCTTTTTCTTGCCGATATTTTGATCGTTGGTGGTGGCGACATCCCGGATTTTGGGTTCAGGTCAGCTACAATTCTATCCATGTGCTCTAGAAGTTTATCAGAACATGGTATTCACGTATTTGCCAATTTCCCAGCATGGTTTGGAGGTGTTTGCTGGTTTTGCTGGTGGAAGATGGTGGATTTTAGTGTTGGAATGGTCAGAGAGAGTGAGATTAATAGTCTGGGCTTTGTTATTATTTTGCAGTCAGTGAAGTTTTTTTTAAAAAAAAAATCAGGGGGCTAAATAGTCAATTGCCGTTACAGTGAGTTGCGAATTAAGCTTCCCTGGTTTAAAAAAGCCGAGAAAAGCTAGGAAAAGTTTAAAAAAGTCTATACCTTCCTCGAATATCTACTACTGCCCCCCCCTCTTTGTCTAGAGTGTTATAACAGATATTAAATACTCTCTATTACTCTTTATCTTTATCTTCATTATCCCCTCTATCTATAGCATCATAATGCTGCTCTTCGAGTACAGCTATTAAGTACGCTCTATAGGGCTCCTTATCCTTCTCCCTTGCTTCTGCCTTTTCTCGTATCCTTTGTGTCTCTTATGCTTGGAACTTCCTCTCCTCCTCCTGCTCCTCCTCCTGCTCCTCCTCCTGCTCCTCCTCCTGCTCCTCCTCCTGCTCCTCCTCCTGCTCCTCCTCCTCCCTCCTCTTCTTCTTTACCTCTCTCCTTCTCTCCTTTGCCTCTCTCCTTCTCTTTACCTCCCTTCTTCTATCTTCCTCCTCCTCCTTCTACTGCTCCCTCTCCTCTCCTCTTTCTCTTCTCCTCTTCCTTCTCTTGTCTTTGTTATTATCGTTAAGGGTAGGTAGTTTATTAGTTTTCGATAAATTCTTAACATAAAAGGCTAAAATCGGTAAGGTATTCGTTGAAGATAAGGCGGATACGCTCTTTACTTCTATTAAAGTTGTCTACGATTTCTTAGAGGTTAGGAGCGTTGTCGCTATCTAGAATAGCATTGAGAATTAGGTTCTTTTTGCGTTGAGTAAGTCGTGGAGCTATTATTGTAATAGCTAGAGAAGAGATTTTTAAGGCATAGACTTTTTTAAACTTTTCCTAGCTTTTCTCGGCTTTTTTAAACCAGGGAAGCTTAATTCGCAACTCACTGTAATTCTATAATTGGTGAATACAGCGGTTGACCAAACCTCCAAAACTATACTACCTTGAATACTTCAAAAGAGCTTACACCCAGCTCCGCTCAGTACAACACACGAGTAGTCTAGGAAACCCTGTTAGGATATAATTAGAAAGCAGAAATAGCCAGCTACTTCCCAAAGAACTAACTGACTGGCTTACCTCACGAAAAAAGAACAAAATCCAGACTCTACCTAGTCTTCTTCAATAGGGGTTTCGACTGGCACTCTTCTGAATTTCAATCTTCCGACACATTCCCCATCATCTGTTGGGGGCGTAAACAGACATATGTTTAATTTCATTGCTTCTTCTGCCCAAAAGATCTTCCCCTTTTTCAAGAATGCCGCTACCAAAGCATCATGGCAAATCTGAGAAGCGGGGCTTTCCTGGTTCCCCCCTTTCCCCCTTTGTACTATCTTTCTTAATATCTCCTTGGTATCGAGGGCCCCCTTTTCTTGATTCAAAAGCTTGACAGCCAAGAGGACAATGCTGGGAGTTTCCTCCGCAGTTCCCAAGGAATCTATTTGTGGATATCGAACTTTAAGTTGGAGCCCCTTTTCCACAACCCTATCCTTGATAAAACTTGATTTTCTATGAAGAGAACTAAAACTGGAACTAGTTTTGACACGCTTCAGGGGTGTTGGAAATTCTTTTTCGATTTGGCTCCTTCCAAGTCTGCAGCGGGCAATGTTGAGAGCATTGAGGCTGCGGATCGTATCCCGATGATTTGCACCAAGTTTTTGTTTCCTTCCATTGTATGCTTCTTGGAGGTGCTCTTCTGCTTCATCGGACTTGAGAAGCCTCAAAAAGGTTTCTCCGAGGCTGTGGAAGCTCGTAAGTGTGTCCGGATGATTGGACCCCACTACCTGCTTTCGAGTTTTCAGAGCCTTGCGGTTAAGTTCTTCTGCTTCTTCGTAATTTCCTTTGGCGCGCAGAATGGATGCCAGATTATCCGTGCTATAGAGGGTGTCTAGGTGGCCAGGGTTGGGAATTTCCTCTCTTCCTTCCACTGCCAGCCGGTTGTAGTTCTCTATGGCGGTCGTTAGTAACAGTTGCGATAATAGCTCCCCCAAAATTTTAAGTGCTTCCCCTCAAATTTTAGCGATATCTGCCTACCTTAACTAAATAATAAATTTAATTAAAATATCATAATTAGTAATACTTATAGTAAGGCTCTTATTAGAATATTCTACTAAACATAGCCTTATAATTTTTTAATTTTTTTTAGAAAAATCTATTAAAGTACTAACTGCTAACTAAGCTATACGTGAGCTATAAACTCTATAAAAAATCTATATATAAAAATAAAACTTTGTTTAAGATATAAGAGAAAGACTATACTAGTCTCTACTTAACAATTAAATATAAAATATAAAAGTTTAAGATAAAGAGTGTCTATTATGTAACTCAGCGTGTGACTCGACTCTTTTTAGAGAGAAGGACTCAAAACACTTTTATCTTCTAAATCCTATAGTAAAGTAGCTAAAAGAGGCTTTATATCATAATGAACCTAAACCTAAAGTCTAAAATTTGATATCTATTTAATTGATTTAGTACTTATTAAGTGAAGTTAAAGATTTTAGAGAATATAAGGCGAGATTTTGAGGGAGCTATTGTCGCAACTGTTGCTAAAGACCTCCGTAGTTCTCCCCATGTAAAAGAAGTTTTCGGCGCAACTTGGTCCCAGGACTTGATTTTCTGCTCTGGGATCTCAAAATCTCTCCCATCGAATACCTTCAAATCCATTTGTTTCAGAAAGTAGTGGTATATTGAAGCACGGTTGTGCCAACTCGACAAAGAGTGTGGATGCTGAGCCCCAAGTTCCTCGATCCTCTGTCTCATAATAGGACGAGATGAGTTTGTAAGGGTCCCCAGATATTGATGAACTGCTTCCAGGTTCTCTTCACATGTCCATGTATCTGGATGGTCAATGCCCAGATTCTCCTTTCTCCAACATGTCAACTCGTCTTCGATTTTTCTCTCCGCTTTTCTTATACTCTTCCCGCTTGCCGAGGACAAGTACATATGCATCGAAGGTAAATCGGGTCTCGGGGTGTTTCTTGCCCTGCTTTTCTGTTCGCCATTTCAACACCGTATGGAGCATTTTCTCCGCATCGTTGTAGTCTCCCTTGACTTCAGCTTGCAATGCCACTACTTCTTTTTCCCCATGTGATGCGTAGCTTACGTCGTTTTCCAACTCGCGAAGTAAAAGAATTCCACAATCTTCATCACTCGCTTCCGTCTCTTTGCGACCAATACTCTGACTGGTTTTGACTCTCATTTCATATATCAAGCTCTTGGAATTACTCCCGATTTTCTTGAAGGCATTTCCAGCAATCCATCGGCGTGCATCATCTTCTGCTATCGTCATAGATTTCCCTTCTGCTCCTTCTCTCGAACGTTTCTCTTCGACCCGGGCTCATGCCCTTTTTATGTTTCACTTCGGCCCCTGTTTTATCTCCATCGAGATATCGATCAATACTTTGTCGTTGTCTTTCCGGGGTATCCGATATGTATAATTCCGTCCATGTTTCCATGGCTTTTTTCACTTCCAGGGAGTTTCCCATACGGAGAGACATCCACGCAATTCGATTCAAGCCCACAAGGATCGGGGAAACCTTCGATTTTAGACTCTGGAGCGCTTCCTCCAACTCCGCCTCTGAATTTTAATAACCACAAACATACTTCCGAGGCAATTTACGCAAGCTATGTGAAGTCGATACTTTCGATTGGTGGCGGTGTTTCCAATGCCTCATTTTGGCATTACAAGAAGACTTCGCCACGACAAAAGCATCTTCCCACAGACCAACGGCCCAATAGTAAAGTCTTACTATCTCCAAAACACTCAATAAATCTCCGCAAGCTGAAATGAGATCCTCTCTTGTGTGCACAAGCAATCGAAGCCCCCAATCCTCTACATAGTTGAAGGCAGCGCAAGCATGTGTTGCGAGTATCTCGAGATCTTCCCAATATTTTGGATTCATCGGATCTTTGATGGGGGTGAAAGCGTCAATTACGAATGCACCTACCTCGCCTTCAAATAAACCTCAGGCCTTGATATTTCCCAACACACAACACAACCCATCTCCTCTAAACAAGAAACCCCATCATCTCCTTACTCTTCTCATCATGTAATCACCCATCAAAAGACGTAGTTTTGCCACAGTAACATGGGCCATCACGGAAAGTAAAAACCAACACCCTCACACTGGAACCCACTCAACAGACCTCCCTACTTACCTACCATCCCATCTTATCTCACGAATTCACAGGACACAATTTCTCAAATGTTGCCCAAATTATTTGCTATATTATCTCTGCAATTCATCATCAGAACTACAGCACAGAGCACAACGAAAGCTCTACATAAACCCTCCAAATCCAGCCAGCAAAATACCATGCCCAGCCACGAATCTCCCCTCCTATTCTAGCAAACATGGTATCATAAACGCCCCCCCCCAACCCAATGTATCCCATCCGTCTCCCCGGACAGGAATAATGCAATAGCAACACCGCATTATGAGATCAAAAAAACAACTCCAGCAAACATCCATCCCATCCACCCAGAATTTTAGTAGCCACATAGAATACATATCGTACAATTCCCTTGCTCAACATCCGTTCATACAAACACCCTGCAATCAATCCTCCAACAATCGTCCCGTGATAAAGCTCTGAAGCACCTCCTCATGCACCAACACGCGAACCTTGCTCGGAGCCGGACGAACGTCGGATTCGGCTGCCGTAGATGCACGTTTCCTCTTCGAATTGGGAGTAGAAAACAATTGCTTCTCAGCATCCTGATGCTTTCCGTACGAGTAAATGAGATCCCACGACGTCCCATCAGCCTCATCATCCTGGAGACGCTTTCTCGCTTCCGCCATCGAGCTCACCTGCAGACAGCGACTGGGTCCTGAAGCTTGGAGTAAAAAGTCGACCGTCTTTCCTTTCGCATCTGATTCAGCTCTCGAGGTAATGATGAGAATTGATTTTCCCGCTAGGACTTTGGCTCTGTCCCCAATTGTCGAAGCCAAATCGGCCGTGGCGGCTGAATAAGATGGCAGGTTTCGGCTGATGTGTGCGTCGTTCAAATATTCCACTCTTCCAGCGCAAAGCAGATATGGCGACCAGTCGATTACGGTTTCTTTGGCGATGCAATTCAATACCCATTGTCCAGAGACACATGGCAAGCCAAGGGCAAGAGCTTCCATATACTTGACCTTTCTCGAGAATTCGTCGGCGATGACCGCAGCAAAACGGAGACCTTTGTTCTTCGCAGTTAAACTGATCTCATACTCATCGTCTCCCTGTTGTGCCGTAAACAAATTCGCAAACCCAGGGTCAAGCAGTCTACCGCCTTGGTCTTCAATACACTTTTTAACCTTGTCTTTGTCCTTGTCGTTTTTGAGGTCATATGAAACCGCAAACACCATTCTTGAAAACAATCCATTGGCGTTCTGTGTAGTGGCTGTTCTGCCTCCAGTAAAAGCAGATGGAAAAGACAAGGGATCGGCGCTAGATGATCTGCCTACTCTTGCTAACGATTGACGCTTAGAAGATCGTGTGGGTTCCAAGCTTTCCTCGAGAGCTGAGGACGCTTTTCGTTTGGATTTCCGTTTTGGCTCAGCGACTTCAGGCTTTTTGGTAGGGCGACCTTTTGTTGCCGACGATGATCGCGTAACAGAAGTACTAGAGGTAGGGCCCTTCAACAAGGGGGTTGACCGTGGTGTTTGCATTGCGCTTGATGCGACAGAAGACAAGTCGGAAGAAGCCGTGCTTGATATTGCGCTTGGTGTAGGTGGCGCCATCTCAACATTTTTCGGAGGCTTGGTAACTCTGGTAGTGCGTTTCTGTACATCGACTACAGGCGCTGCAAAAACATCAACCATTGCTGAATCTGGGCGATGCATGTCCTCGTCATTTATTTCTGTTTCTTTCGCTGGACCGTCTCCCATTGAAGGTAGAGCCTCTTCTGTCATGTCTTCTGGGACAACTGCTGGCGGATCTCCGGGAACAAATAGAGATTGTGATTCTTCCATTGTTACGTCCACTTGTGGGGAATTTGGAGGCTCGGGATCTTCGGTGTTCCCGGTCACTGCTGGAATCTGACCTGAAGAATTTGGGCGACCAGCAGTGATGATGTCTTCTGTAGCTTGTGACACGTCAGGGGAAGACTTGGTAATCTCAATTGCCTGTACCTGCGAAGTTGTCTTCGATTTGATCTGGGATCTCTTTCTGAAAGGAGCCACTATCGTTGGCGTAGAAGCTGTCTTTTGAATTTGTTGTACAACTTCGAACTCCTCGTCTTGAGAGAAGCCCGGGGGAGTGTTTTGCAACTCATCCTCTTTATCTTCTGCAAATGAAAGTCCAATATCCCCCATGGGACGCAGGCTCCCCTGGGGAATAGGACTTGTCTCTGGTATGGCTGAAGGTTCGCTTCCAGAAGACTGGCGCTGGTTTGTAGGGGTTGCCGTGGTGCTTTGGTTTGCACATACTTCCTTCAAAGGCAGGTCTAGCTCTTTCGCCCTAGGCATGGAAGAAGACAGTGCCTGGGTCGATGGTAGACTTGACGCTGCATATGGCTTGGGATGCAGTTCGTCGGGAGTAGCTTCCGGGAGAGTTACAGGGTCAGGAGGTTTTGGTAAGTCCTCGTTTGAAATAGCTTCTGGTGCAGCTCCTAGCACAGCCTGGGTCGATGGCAAGCTGGAATTAGATACCGGCTTTGAACTCTGTTCAGGAGTGGTAGCACGAATATCTTGAGGAACATTTCCATTACTCTCATGACACGAATCTGGCAAAATTTGGGGTTGAGAATCGGCGGATTGCGTCGAGGCAATAGCTTCATCAGCAATAGCCTCATCGGCTCCAGTACTTTCGATCTGAGGGGCACTAGAACGACGCGGTGGAGATGATTGTGCCTGTGAGTCCGCAACGTAGTCATCCTTCTGTTGGGCATCCCGGGCATCAAACCCCTCGCATGGAGCACTGTACTCTTCTTGCAAGCTGCGTCGCCGCCTGCCAGTCGATGGAACCTCAACGGCGGATGCGTACGAAGATGGTGGATCTCCCAATATAGGCTTTCTCTTATGGAGGCTGACTGTCACCCGGGAAAGCTGCTCTGCTGCATGTTTGTGCATTGCCTTGCTCCGGTTAGGTTGTTCGGCCTCAATATCCGAGTCGTCACTACTCTCCACATCTGGTTGTACCCTCTTCTCCTGGCTCGCTTTCATTGAATTGTACCTCCGAGGTTCGGGCAGGGCCCTCGCTCTTGGAAGAGCCGAAGCATCAAAGGTACGATTGAACGCGGCGGGAATAGGTGATTCGTTATTGAGTTGTGCAAATAAGGATGAGGGTTGATTTGGGGTTTCATTGATCTGTTGTCGGTGGATCAAGGGGGAGTCGACCACTTGGAAGGGCACTGGGGTCTCGGCGAAAGCATTTGGAGAGGGTCGCGATGAAGTCGGACTGGCCAAATGACGACCAACTGAAGAGAATTGAGTCGCTGCAAACATTTCATGCTCCTTCAGAACGCTCCCTTTAATTGTGAATGGATTCGTAACTGGCGGCGCTGGAGTTTGTGGTCCTATCGGCTGAGAACTGAACGCGATAGGCGCCGCATAGGATGCGTCTTGCGATTCGGGTTCGTCTTCATCTTTCTCGCTCTCGCGCTCCAAACCAAGCAAAATATGCCCGGTGTCGTTCTCCTCATATGTATTGGGGGTGTGGCCCGGGATAATTCCAAGATGCGCATGTGATGGACGAGCCGTTTCCTCAGCTGTAGTGTATATTTCGTATGCAGACGCCGAGTTCGGTTGAGTGAGGGACAGGGAACTCTTCTGGGTGAGGTCATTCATAGCTCCGTAACGCTCCATCTTGCCTTTGCGACTCGGACTTCCCTCCGAAGGTAGCTTCTTGACTTCGACTCGCCGCAATTGACCCTGTGCATTGCGTTTAAAATGAAGAACTGGAGAAGGAGTGGAAGTGCTTGAGCTTACCACATTTCCACACGCGGCTGAACCTTCTGGCTTTTCTTTTGCGCCGTTGGTCTCTTCATTCGCGTCCGGTCCTGTTGGTGCTCGCGCTTGCTTCGACGGGGTTTCGACGGAATGGCTGTCCGAGGACTCAATGGCCGCCGACACGACTGACAATGGCAGGGCGGGGATTTTAAACACGCCCGAGGAAGAACGGGGTCTCTCAGGTGTTGTCGGGACAGGCGATGGAGTGCGCTGTGGCAGAGGACTGTTCTGCTTGACGGGACTGCTGGAGTTCTGCGTTCGCGATATCAGTTCAGCATATATCTCTCTGGTGTCTGTGCCACCCTGGCGGATGTCTGCATCCCAGGGACCGAGGAAAAGAAAACGTACCACTAAAATCTCCTCTTGCCAATCCGCACAGTTCTGAGTGTCGAAATCCTCAGCACTGGGTCCTTTGCCGTCGACAGCGGCATCTGCTGCTTTCTTTACCGTGCGAAACATCTTGACATGTTCGTAAGTGCAGCTGCCACTCTCGGGGTGAGTTGCACGCGTGTTCACGCGGATAAATTGAATCCGCGTCAGTAGTTGGGTTCTGGCGGGGTGGGTGTAGTGGGGAGGATGAGGATGGATCCCTTGTCGGCGCCCTTGAAGAGGGAGACTGATCTATGGGATATCTTGGGATTCATGAAAAAGATTGGAGGTTTGGGAGAGTCTCAGGTTGGAAAGAAATAGAGGGAATGGCTGGGGAAGGTTGGAGGTGAAGGTGGTGCACTCAAGTGGTGGGTAGCACCTTCTTCGCGGAATGGTAGCACTTGCACTTGCGCCCGCAGCAGTTGCAACTGACTCGATCGCTCTTTCCCTTTGTCCTTCTTGCTCCAAGTCCATTCCCTTGGTTTCTATGTGGGCAGGAACAAACGCCCTGTCTTAGGTTGATTCCCAGCAAAGCGTTGGTGAATTCGGTTCCTCTCAATTCCAAGCTTTGGTGTTCTGATGCAAGACTAGCCAGCCTTACAATTTTTCTTCCGCCGCCATTTAATCAGTCTTCCCCCCCTTCTTGTATATAAGAAGAAATTCGTCAGGTTCGAATTTACCTAGGTATAGATATTGTTGAGATAATTTTTCCATACACTGAAGGTTCGCTGAAGGCAATGAACTGCAAGGTCTGCTACGTTCACCATCCAAACTCTAGTCTTGGACCACTGGAACAAAACAGAAAAAGAGGGTTCTCCATGTTTAACCTTTTCTTGCTACTATCTCTTTCAACGCTCCCGTCAGTGGCAGATTGAAAACTATGCCAGAGATTTTTACCATCTTGGATAACTGTCGGTGCCCAGCGCGCCTCACAGCCTCAAGGGGGAAAATTCACACCCCATAACCACCATGAAAACCTCACCTTGAAGTGCCAACAATAAGAAACCACAGACAGTATCAGAGGAAGCCATGCCTGATCCAAAAGATAGTAAGCCAACAACAGCAACCAAAACTGCGGAAGAAACGAGTTCCACCCGAGTAGGGGAGGTTCAATTCTACTCCATCATTCTCCCACTCTTCTTCCGGTCACCTCTCAGCACTCGGAGCAACAACCACCTCAACAGCACTACCAGCCAGTCACATTTTCCCTCAGCGGAGCAGGCCTCTGTATTAGGCAGTCAATGAGTGATTCTAACTATATAAATTTCTTTTCTCTACTTTGCATAACATTTTATTACCTCAGATACGACATCTTTCCTCTACGAATCCTTAAAATCCTGCGTCGAACTAATAATTGCTCTCTACTTTTTTCTCAATCACACCTCACTAATCCAGACTGGGAGATGAGAGGGGGGTTTGTGGTTTGTTTTGTTTCCAACTTTGATAAATAAACCTGAGCGAGCGTTCAATAAACCCGACTCAAAAGCAATCCATGCTCTAAATAACAGAGGGCACTTAGTAGACCCAATAGTTAACATCTAGATCATCCAGGAGAAGCCGTGGAAGAATCTGTAGGCCTGTGGTAAGGTACATCTACCTCAGCACCATCCCAATTCTCGATTTCCACCCAATCTACTTTCACAAGAGGTTTTGGGCAATTTTGAGGCATATTCTCCTGGATTCTATTTTCAACCATCGAGTTGATTGTGTCTTATTTCGCGATACTGACAAGTAAGGTAGGGGGAGGGACATTGTGGGATGGGAGGGCTTATGAATATCCGTTTCTGAGATAGGTAGGGAATGATGGGAGAAGATGAAGGATATTGGAGCTTTTGAGAGTGCTTCAAGGTTCGTCTGGTAGGTTTGTATTGTGTTTTTATGAGATGGCTGTTTGAGGGTGTATTTGGAGAGGGAAGCGTGAAAGATCCCAAATTTCGTGACGAGGGTGGCAGTTGAAGCTCTGTTTGGCGATATATTGTAACATTATATTCTGGAGTATGCAGAGCTGGGAGGGTGTTCAAACGATGTGAGATATTCTACATGAGGTTGAGGAAAATTTTAGTAATTGTATAAAAAGAAGCAAGTGAAGTGAGTCTTAGTTAGTTCAACCTCCTTGAACAAGTAATTTAATTCTCCTAGTTATCCTCTAATGATATTGTTCTGGTAATGGAACAATATCTGGCGAAATGCGCATATCAAGTTTTCAACAATTCTTGTCCAAGGGGACCGTGGGATGAAGGAATGATAGTACCCAAGCCAAGGATGGATTATTGACATCGAACTTTGACAACCAAACGCCATAGCAGAACAATTTACTTAGGAGAGAAAAGTTCAAAAAACTAAATTTCTTAGGGAACTACCAATACTCGTTTGTTCGGTGGGCATTACAACAACCCTGACGGAAACGTCGGCCTCCTCGCAAATGACTAATTTCCAAACAATCCAAAATTCCAACCCACCCTTTTCGAAGTCGATTTACACGATCCACTTTATTACAAAGCCACCCCTGTATTTCCATCATCTCCCAATCAGGCAATACTGCCTCTTCTAGCGTCTAGAGCCTATTTGAAACTTGTAGATATCATATAAAGAATTAGCTCCTTGAGGCTTACCAAAATTACCTCAAAAGAAAATGATCACTGCATACATGCAAACATGAGCCAACACCCGCATATCCTCCAAGACATGGAAATCTCCCCCCACGCCCTTCTAACATCGCAATGATGACACGCATAAAGTTCAGTTACATCAAAACGCTCATGACAACATATGCAGCTTACGCTTACCCCAAAACCTTGTCCTTGAAACAGATAAGGAAATAATGAGGATTCCAGAATCCCGTATTCTGACTTTCGCGTTGCTTATTTTCGTAAGATGGTTGGAAGAGATTGACGTACTTTTTTACGAACGGAAGAATGCTTCCTATCTTTGAGACCTCTACTCGGTGGTAGCTTGGTTTTTTTATCGCAAGGATACTACAACGTTGGGACTTACGAGCTCGCCAATGCGGTACGGTTGTTGTTATCCTTGGTGGAGATAAAGAAGCTTACAGTATTGAAATGTGAGAAGTGAGGGACGCGTAGACCTGGAATCCTGGATTGTGTAGCTAGCGAGGTGTTGTTTATAAGTGGTAATGATCTGCTGTCAGATTTATATAGTGTCATCTAGAGCTGAAGATGCGATATCGGAAGGCTAAAATGTTTTGTGCAAGAAAGTCTTAGAAAAAGTTGACATGGAAGGGAGGCTTCCTCGCTTACCCCCCCTGATGAAGATTATGTTCGGTTAATATAGAACCCCCTGGATTTGAAATATATGAGGCTGAAAACTATACTCAATGAAGTATGATGTATCAATGATCTTGGAGGTTCTTCCAACAAAAACTTACTTAGTCATTCAAAGTTCAAGTTTAAGCGTAGAGTTCCAGGGGGGAAGAGAAACCGCAAGTAAACTTTTTCCAAAGCGACGCTTTAGTATTTGCTTGAACAAGTAATTTCTAATAAACCATAGCTTGAAAGCTAGCTTAAAAAGTGAGGACAACACTTGGGACTTGCTATTCTGTGTGATATCCCAGCTAATGGCAGCCACGCATGAATCTTTAATTCAAGAACACTCATCATGATTTGGTCATGTTTATTTCTTGGGCGAGAAAGCCCCAGAGCCAGTGATTAGATAACATTCTCCGCTGAAATTCATTTGCTAGTAAACAGGCTTCAACGATATTCAGGTTGTACTCAATGAATCGTACTTATTCGTAAAAATAATTATTTTCTGTGTATTATGCTAAAAGGTGAGAAAATGATTTCATATTGTGTTAGCAGTTTCTATCATGAGCAAGCACTATTTCTCTCAACTTTGGAGCCCCTTGTGATTTCCACGAGGACATTCGTGAAGATAAAATCATATCTTGCTCTTTTCTAAGCACGTGACGCTCTTTTTTCCCCACGTGTCGGCGCGAAATATCCGGGTTTCATCGCGAAATCTCATTCTCCCACCAACCTCAACCATTAACTTTCTCGAGTTCCACCCAATCGCTTCTCCTTCATAAAATGTCATACTGCGTCACTCGTACAAATTACGAGAATTTCCCAAGGAATGGTAGAGTCCAGTCTAAGGGTACTACAATGATTCGGAACTTGCGGCTAGGGTCGCGAAAGGAAGGGTGCGACAAGTCTGGGCAAAGACCGGGAATCGAGTAATGGCAGAGAGGTGTACGATAGAAAAGGACGAGGGAGTTTATTATATTAAACATTGTGGTGGTCGTGCGGACCGTACGGTTGTCTCGATCGAGGTTGAGGAAATTGAGGATTTGGCGGGGGATTATGTTAATGGGCGAGAAGTGCAGGCGCTTTTCGATGATTTCAGTTGTTTACATGGGGAGCTTATGAGGGAATTGCCGGACGATATTACCGACAGTGAAAACGAAGCTACCGATGAGGACGAGGATGAAGTTCAAGAGGAGGAATATGAGGATGCAAAAGAGAGTTTGGATATAATTACCCTGCCTGTATTGCATGAGCAGACTTATTTTTTCCGCGAGCGTTGGCTTGCAGCCGATGCAGAGAACAAAAAGTTGTAATCTCTCGTCTTGAAATTACAAACGGAGAAAACAGCGGGGGAGACCAAAAAAAGGAAGAGGGAAGAAGAGAAAGAAAGAGAAGATATTTTGGAGAGAAATGAGAAGTCGACATTGCGTGAACAAGTTGAACTCTTCCGCAAGCGTTGGCTCATAGCTGCTGAAAGGGAGAAGACAGTGGAAAGCTTCTTCACTCGATGGGTAAATGGTGTCGACGAAATGAAAAGAAACCTAAGGATTCTAAGAGGCGAGGAAGAAGAAAACGAAGATTGGCGCCTTCAAGCAGCGATTCGTTGTAGACAATCCCAACCTACCCAAGGCGATCTACCGGAAGATATCGCAATGCATGTTCGACTCACGGAAAGGAGATGCCTCGCTTCGATAACTTTGGCTTCCGTCGGGACTCCATTCCCTTTGAAGCGCCTACAGCTGACAAAACTCATTGAACACTATGGAGGCCATTTGATGTCCTTGTGAGAGGCAGACGAAACAACATCGTACATCATAATAGGCAAAAAGCCATACGTTCCGGCAATGGTCGCCATTTCCAAGTTCAACATCAAAACCATTACTCAACATGAGCTCTTTGACGTTGTGAAGGGCCGCATCGACCTTTGTGATGTGGATCAATTTCTACAACAACAAGAGTTGCCTCCGGAATAGCATAATCTAGCTCGGCAGTAAGCTGTCCGTCTGGAGCTACTGAACAACCCTTTTTATCACCTTTTCTCAATGAGAGGTGGGAATATGCGTTGTGAGTCAGGTTTGAGTGTAATTCTGCACTCCCGATGGACAACAAGACCGACAGCAAATTCCTCTCGTTGAAGTATTAGCCCAGATATTTAGATTAATGAAGGGCAATTGTTCCCAATATCTAGATTAGTATTTCAGAATGTTCCAAGTTTTTAAGATAATTACTTGAAGCAAGGTGGAACAACGAGAGCTACTAGTCCAGGGTACCTACAATGAGGCTGCGGGGAGCATTTCCGCAATCGGGAGGACGCGAACAAGGTTGCGAGGGCCAGGGTACGGCAGCTTTGGGCAGAAACAGACAATCGAGAAAGGGCAAAGTTGCGCACAGTAGAGCAAGACGGTTTGGAGCGGGACTGTTATGGTGTCCAGATTGCATATCCCCATAAATTCATGGCAGAGAGGATTTCGATCAGAGTAGAAGGACTGGAGTATTAGGTCGGTGTGCCAGACGACATTGATACAGAGGATGCCAGGAGTGAGGATACCGAGAGCGAAAAAGAATCAGATGACGATGACGACAATGATGATGGGAGGGATAAGGGCTCGGACGGGTATGAGAGCTTCAACGAAATTCAAAGCCGGGAAGAGGAAGATTATTCGGATCCAGAATCAGAAAGAACCATTAGTTGGCTCAGAGCTCAAAGAGAAGCAAGAAGACAAGAGGATATCCGCCAAAAGCTTGAGCAACAAAAACGAAATATCGCTGATGAAGATCGAAGAAGAGAAAAGGCAGCTGATGAGGCAAAATGACAGGAGGTCGCCTTGAGACAAGCCGCGCCTACACATGGAAATCTTCCCGCAGATATCGCAGTACACCTTCGTTTCCAAAACAGAACAAAATGCTTTGCTACATTCAAGTTTGCTTTTATCGGAGCTCCTTATCCTCTGAGACAGTCACAGTTGATCACCTTGATTGAGCATTATGGAGGACAGTATGTCCCCTTGCGGTCGGTAGATAAAACGACCACTTTTCTCATATTGGGCGAAGATCCAGACGGCTCGGTATTGAAGCGCGCATTCAATTATAAAATAACGATAGGCAATCAAGAATCTCTCTTTGGAAATATAGGGGGCCGTCCCAAAATTCGAGCTTCACATAAACGGAGGACTGATGTGGACAATTCTCTGCAACAACCTTCATCCAAACGACAAAGAGTGTAGGGAATTCACATTTGTACAGCTGGGTGGGACATGTCATCAATAATGTTACAATAATTTCTCAAAGATGTTAGAACTGATTCTCTGGTTAAGGGAGCTGCTACATTCTTGCATACTTGGAAAACAAAGTTATGCTCTTGTGTTAGCGATATCTTACACGGCACATTCTTTGTCCTTTGGCAGCGAAATCATTTTCAATTCTCAATAATCCACACCGCTATAAACTACAAGGGGACCCAAGAAGTCTTCTCCATTTCAATCTTCCGCGCCCAAAGACGATGCTATTCCTGCCGCTACAATGGCACCCGAGGAAAGAGACATGCTGGCGGCCTTGACCATGCTACTACAATCGCCAGCTGCGAAAACACCTGGTACGCTAGTTTCGTTGAATGGTAAGTTGACTTTGATATCCCCTTGTGGTGTCGTCTCTAGGCCCAACTGCTCTACCCATGGTCCATTTGGCTTTCCAATCGGCTTATGAGCCAAGAAGCCTTCCATTTTCTTCTCTCCATCTTCGAAAACGACTTCAACTTGAGCTTCAATTTCACCCTTAATCAACTTGGCAATCTTCCGTTCTTCGACGAATACACATCTGGCTGTCATGGACTCTGGTTTTACGGCTAACAACTCTTCCTTGATGGCTTCTGTGACGCTCTCTACTCCGTTTGTGTAGATTGTGACTTTCTCGGCAAGCCGAGTCGCAAATCTCGCAAGGTGGATTGCAAGTTTAGCTGGAGCACAATCGTCGATTGCCAGGACACCAGCTGATTCACTACCCTTCTCCTCGTAACCATGGCAGAACAGGCAGTGGAAACTAAAACTTCAGTCAGCAAATACAAGAACGAAGTCAACAGAAATACTCACATTCCCTTCACCCAACAATCTTTGTATCCCTCAATATCAGGCATGATATCCTGTATTCCACTCGCCAACGCAACTCTTCTTCCCCACCACTCCGTTCCATTCTCATCAACAGCTTTGAAGATCATCTTTCCATCTTCACCTTCCTTATTTTCCAAGCTTTTGATGCTCACGTCCTGGAAAGAAACAGTGTCGTAGTGATCTAGAATATCTTTTCTGGCGGCCGATCGGAAATCTGCTGGGTCTCGATGCTCCCAGGTTGGGACGCCGTGCATGTGTTTTGCTTCGGAGTTACGGAATTCCCCGGAGGTGAAGACGATGGAGGTGTAAAGAAGACGAGAGACGGTCAGTGTGCAAGCTATGCCTGCTGGGCCAGCTCCAATGACGAGGACATCAACAGGGGTTTTTGCGGTTGTGATTTGGGAAGACATGTTTGGAGTGTTTTCAGAACAACGGTTAACTGTTTGCTTGTGATTTTGTTTGTTTGTTTTGTCGAATACTTGTGTTTTTGTTTTGAGGTTGAGGAGCGAATATTTGAGAGAAGAAGTGAAAGAGGACAAACTGGAGTTCGTTTGTTAGCTTATTCACTTCTCATATATATACACTCGATGGATACACTCGATGGGGACTTCTCGGGGTCTTTATCTTAATGTATCAGTCTGGTTGGGCCTTTGGGTCAAGTCTTTCCAATTAAATTCCAAGGCTCGGAGACTTTGTTGGCAATAGTTGGCCTTGTCGGGGACTTTTGCTTTCAATAGGCTAATTCAGTATGGCATTGTTTAATCTCAAACTAGTATAGAGGTTTGATGCAGGAGTGCGGCGGAATATGTTCTCGGGCTGCTAAATCATGTTGAGTCGTTCTTAAATTCTTGATAGGTGATGCTACCGAATGCTAAATTTTCAATAGATTTTCAAAGGGTCATAAATCTACAAGAGACGTTCTCCAGATTTCTAGGAGCCGTTGTAATTTAAACTTGTAATTTGAGGTTATATTTGAACTTGGTTGCTTCCTTGTCCTCAAGTTGTTCTTCAAGTAGAAATTGGACATCACGTGGAGAATATCATGTGATGGTCTCGTCATTTTACTCACATTTTCTTTGGGAGAATGTGAGTATTCTTGCCGGAATAAATGTACTTGTACATACTGTTGCTGTGTCTTATTTGCACCATTGTATCCAGATTGTTTAATAAGCACAAAACTCACTGTTACTCTGTCCCCACATGACATAGACACCAGTGCGTTGAACGGGCTCTTGTGACCTACATCATATTGTGTTCGGGAGGGAGAAGTTGATTTTAAATTGTCACTTTCTCTTCACTTAAGCTACAACCCTTAAAGGATCTCGAAAGCTTCGTTAATTTTACATACTCCGATTCTCTAATCTAAGCTCCTTTCATACTCAACACACCTCAGAATAAGCGTTCAACGCCAACTGTCCACCAAGATGCGCATACAGAATCTTGCCCTTAATCTCCTCCTTTTTAATCATATCCATCATCCCGGCCAAACTCTTTCCCTCATAAACAGGGTCGGTAATGAACCCCTCAGTTTGAGCACCAAATCTCATAGCATCAATAGTCATCTTCTTTGGAATTCCATAACATCCGTCATGATATCTCTCATCCAACTCAATATCTGCCTCGGTAATATCTTCTTCCTTCAACCCAATTTTCACTCCAGTGAATTTTGCAATTCGAAGACATTGAGCTCGGGTCTCGGCTGGTTTGGCAGAGGCATCGATACCGATAACTCGACGATGAGGAACACCGTGCTTGAGTTCGAGAAGCTTGAAGCCAGCAATCATTCCTATGCCCAAAATTAGTTTCCCTCCCCAAAAAATTTCAGAAATTGACTTGCCAGCAAAAGTAGACCCAGTAACAGCACAAACAAGAATATTATCAAAGAAAATCCCCAACTCCTTCTCCTGAGCATGAACTTCAAAAGCCCATCTCGCAAAACCCAAACCACCAAGTGGGTGATCAGAAGCACCAGCTGGAATATAATATGGCTTTCCTCCCTCAGCAATGACTTCCTTAGTCAATGAGGCGAGAGTTGGTTTGTGTTCAATTCCGAAGGTTGAGGGATCTAGAATTGGTGCGGCGCCCATAAGACGTGAGAGCTGAATGTTTCCTACTTTCTCGTATCCTGGGTCGCTCCATTCTACCCAGTGTTCTTGTACTAGTTTGGCCTATTTCCCCATCAGTTTTATCCCGAAAAATGAAATGAAGAGGGAATGGATACCTTGAGACCAAGTTTTGCTGCTACGCCTGCTACTTGTCGAGTATGGTTCGATTGAACTCCTCCAATACTAATAAGTGTATCACACCCCTGCTCGAGAGCTTCTGGCACGAGATATCTCGGTTTGTTAGGAATGTATATTGATATAATGGGAATAGAGAACTCACTCTAGTTTTCGAGTCTTGTTTCCTCCGAATGCAATTCCAGAATTGCAGTCTTCTCTCTTTGCCCATACCTCGACCTTTCCACCTAGAGCTTCTGAAATTCGGGGAAGTGCATGAATTGGGGATGGCCCGAAAAGGAAATCCGCTTTCGGGATACTGGCGAACGGTTCTGGGAGAGTGACGGTAACCATTTTGAAGTTATTGTGAAGATTGCAAATATTTTTGGAGTTTGTTTGTGAGTTTGTATTTGAGAATGAAGTTAATGTTATGGTTGATGTTCCGACGCTAAGCGTCCCCCATCCTTAGCAGTGAGCAAGGTAAATACTCCCGATTTCGGTATGCAAGCTTGCGGGTATAAATGTATGCCCGGCAGTTTATCAAAAGTGGATAGCTATCAGAGACGGGCATGTACAGCCAAGAGTCTCAATCAAGATTAGGTCGAAAGTGGGATATATTATTAGATACAAGTCATCAACGACGCCAATGACAGTTCAACCTGGAGTTGAGGATCAGAGGTTGACAATAGTATTGAGTAATAAATAGGAAGTGTAATATTAATCCTTTGCTGTTTGAGAACCGTAGATTTCTTTCCAGACAGCTTCATCTCACTTGAATTTCCACATACGATAACGACGATAACATTTAGCCCGAGTAGCCAAGAGGTAATACCGCATCCCAAATCTTCTCCCGTAAAGGCATTTGTTTCCCCGACTTCACCCTACTCCCATCATCCTCCCCTTTCCACGCGTAATACTCGGCAAATCGTAGTTGCGCGTAGCCTGCAAGAACAACAATCAGCACCAATGTTTACATTACAAGAGGGTACGGGTGTAATTCATAACCGGAGTGAGAACCAAAAACATACCGTAGTAATCGAAATCTACTTCCCCTGACTGTGAGGCATGTTGAATAAGTGCACATAGACCCCTTGGAGAAGCGTCAGTATGGATGAAGATATCTTGAGTAAGATAATCCAAATGATGTAGCACCATAATTCTGAAGTAATAGTGTTACACTTACCAATAAAAACCGGGAAAACCTCGCCAAGAGTCCACTTCAAACATCAACTTATCAACAGCAGCTTCGGTGTCCTCCAATTTGTGCTCAGTGTCTTGAGATATTTCTCTTCTCCTGTCCAAGTACGTTTTAATGAAGCTCCGACGTGTTGGTTGGGGGGGAAGAGACTCGTAGTTGCAAGAGAAGCCAGCCCATTCTGAAAAGTGGTTGGCGAGTTCAAAAGCTACTGGGGCGTAAGTAGAGTGTCTGGCATGCGTGTTAGTAATTATTGAGCGGGGGATGGCGAGGGAAGGTAACTTACTCGTAGTCGATGAAACTCACATTGAAATTGCCTTGAGTAGAGGAATCGGCAATGACGATATTGGCGTGGAGGAGATCGCCGTGAGTGAAGACCATCTATATAAAAACTGTTAGAAACACACGCGAGGATAGTGGGTATAAGGCAGGGTATGAAGTGTTAATGGTCTTCAGAGGAAAACATGCTAGAAGTTGCAGAAGAACTGGACTTCTTGTGCAAACATACCTCAGCATTACCGTCCTCATGAAGCTTATCCAGTAGATATGCAAACTCATCTTTCAAATCTCCCTTGACGAGTATCTCTGCTCCAGAAGTCTCCGGAATCGCGTTAAGCCATTTCTCAGCTGTAATCCAAACATTGGGCTGCGCCTGAAGAGCACCCGGCAAGCACGACTTAGTTTTTGTCGTTTCTGATCTCGCATCCAACTTGGGAAGGGAACCATGCCAATTTGCGATCTCTCGTGCAACGCAATCCTTAATGTCTTCTCGGGAGACATCTGCAAGCGAGCATATTTTGCCTTGAACGAAAGGATATGCATGGCCATTGCTAAAACGAACAAGAGGTGCTGGAGCTAGCTTATGATCGGCGAGGATAGAATGGAAAGAAAGCTCCTCTGAGAAAAGAGTGGCTGGAGTTAGAGAGAATATTGCTTGTGGGTGGGGTGTATGGTGACGAACTCTCGCGGTCTATGGTGGTATCAGTTCCAGAGCCATAGACTTTGATCAAGACATCGGCTTCAGTATCGCATGAACGGTGAGATACTTTGAAAAGCTGCAGGCGTCAGCTCTGATTGATGAGAGGATAAGACATGGCTCACGGAATTTGTGGTGCCCTCGGTCAATTGAGTAATTTCCAAATCCGAATTTGTTGATGCCCAACCTAGAAAAAGCGACGGTGCAAGAGTTCGTACGCATGTTTCGGGCGAGGAGGATCGGAAGTGAAGGTCTATAGAGGGGATCGTCATGCTTCCATCTTCCATTGCGTTTGAAAGTAAGAGTAAAATAATTGTGGAAATATGCGCGCAAGTATTTCTGGCATTCGTGAGACTCGGCGGGGGTTGTGATGAAAGCTATGTAAGTGAGAAACACAGAGCGGTGAGGTTTGAACTCAGCGCTCACAGAACCCTGTTGATGCCTGCAGAAGTTTTCTTGTTTTCAGTCAATCAAAAGGTACGGCATCGCAATACCATGCAAGATTGTTTCACGGGCATTTGCACACGAACTCAGGGACCTGTTTCCCAGCCATAGAATATGTAAAAAATGGTTGACGTGGGTATGTCAATCAATACTAGATGAGATTATTATTGACGCTTCCTCCTATATTTCTCAGCCAGCCACTACCATACGGGGGACATTTGGGGGAGCTCATATGCCTAGTTTGAATTGAAAACCAACCTGCGGAGACTTGTTTGTGTGGGTTTGAGGGAGGATCCTTGATTGATCTTGTCTCAGCATCAAAATTGAGATTGTCTGGGTGAGATATTAGTGTCAAGGTGAGATGTTTAAGCGCCTGAAATGATGATCGTCTAATGCTAAGCCTTGAATCCAATGAAAACTCAAGTTGGACCGTCACTGGTGCAGCAAAAATCGCAGAATTAAGCTACTAGCGTCGTCACTGAATTGAAGATTTAAAGGACGGGCCGCTCCGGTTCGGCACTCGAATTCTGTTGTATACGGTGGTGTCTCTCCTATGTCTCTCGGAAGCGCGCTAGAGTCGTCTCGTTTCTCGGCTCCAGGAATATGGCGTTCAGGCGTGGCATTGCGTCAATTAAGGCTGGTGGTTCCTTGTACCTAGCTCGGGGGCCGCGGGAGATCCTCAAGCCATCGACACTGGAAAAGTCGAAGACGAGCCCAAGATATTGTTCTACCTCGCGCGCGATGCTGGTGGCCAAATCTAGAAAATGGCAGTTCGAAACGATTTTCAAACTTATTTTACAGCACAAATTTAACATCCAGCCAACTCTCAAAGATTAGGATGAAGCATCCTGCCAAATCCCTATACAAATAAGCCCCGCCATCTCTTTTCCTTTTCTTGACTCCCTAAGGACATTTCTCGCATGCGCCACATTGGGAATTGAAATCTTACTTCTTGGGGAGTGTCTTTGGTGACGACTGGGTATGACTTATTAGTCGACTTGCTGCAGGTTGCGATGTTCTGTACCAAGCGTCTGAAATGTGATTGATCTTGCTTGAGAAATAAGCGTACAAAGTAAAAAATGCCACTTACCTGAATGAGAAGTACTTCTTCCAGGCGGCCTAAGACATTTGCATACGCGGAATTATAATGAATGATGCCATACTTAAGATACCCAACTCCGCCGGGCTTTTCATGTTTTCGTGAGCACCCTAAACACACTTTCTCTTCCCACACTTTCTTGTCAAAATGGGATCTATAACACCAACCTCGACACCAAATGATAGTCTTTTGTACAAAAACTTCCATCGAAACCCTGCTCTGGTAGTCAAGTCCGCATCTGGCATCTACCTCAACATTGATGATGGTCGGAGAATTCTTGATGCTACTAGCGGAGCAGCAGTTGCTGGACTGGGTTATGGCAACAAGGAGGTTCAAAAAGCAATGGTAGTCCAGATGGACAATCTTTCGTATTGCCACCCAGGTTTCTACAAGACGAGAGTTGCAGAAGACCTCGCCGACTTCTTAGTTTCTTCCACGAATGGGCAGATGGCAAAGGCTGCACTGACAGGCTCTGGTAAGCTCATAAATCCGCCCATATGTATTGTTTTCAAACATTCCTGAACAATCAAAGCTGTAACTCGAGGAGGTCTACAGCAATCATGGAATCAACTTCCTGATTCCCCTAGGCCTCCTCGAATAGTAGTTCTGAATAGAAAAACTAAGTGTACAGCCAGAAATGAGCAAATACCTCGCGGAAAAGGGGAGAAGAATTAAATGTTTTTTCTCCAACCCTTTTCCATACGAACGGTTACATGCTGCAGGTTGGACCCGCCTCGAAGCCCAGGCCTGAAATCTGCCAAGAAAATACTAACAGGGAAATAGGCTCCGAGGCGGTAGAGGTTGCGATCAAACTCGCAAAGACTTATTTCGTTCAACTGTCTCCCCCGCAGCCCTCGCGGGACAGATTCATCGCACGAGTTGGGGCCTGGCACGGTGCAACATTGGGTGCTTTGAGCTTTGGAGATTTCAAAGGTCGAAAGGACCCTTTCGTCTCCTTGATTCCAAAGAATGTAAGCCGGGTTTCTGCTTGCAGCGAATACAGAGGAAGGCTCGAAGGCGAAAGTGATGGGGAATATGTTCGGCGACTAGCAGAAGAACTGGAAGACGAGTTCCAGCGAATTGGCCCTCATAGAGTAGCGGCTTTTGTAGCAGAAACCGTTGGGGGAAGTTCAACTGGCTGTGCGACTGCGGTGCCAGGATACTTCCCCGCCATAAAGGCGGTCTGCGAGCGACACGGAGCTCTTTTGATCTTGGATGAAGGTTAGTTTCTCTTGCACCTAATCTCTATTGCTTCGGCAGTCGGAGATATTTCCACTCCCTATTTCACAATTCCATCTCCAAAGAATATGCTGACGTCGAAGCAGTCATGTGTGGTATGGGACGGACAGGTACTCTTCATGCTTGGGAGCAAGAAGGGGTCGTTCCAGATATACAGACGGTCGGCAAGGGCCTTGGTGCGGGCTATGGGCCTGTCTCTGCAGTACTTCTCAACAAAGCCATGGTGACCATGTTCCAGAATGCAGGAAAGGGATTTGCTCATGGCCAAACGTACATGGCACATCCCTTATCTGCTGCGGCAGCCTTGAAAGTTCAACAGATTATCCAACAGCAAGACCTTGTGGGCAACGTTCGCAAGATGGGACATTATCTCGAGCATCGTTTGAAGGACAGGCTTGCGGATCATCCGTATGTTGGCGATATTCGAGGTCGAGGACTGTTTTGGGCCGTGGAATTTGTGGCGGACAAAAGAACCAAAACCCCTTTCCCCATTGCTCTCAACTTGAACGCGAAAATGCATGCTATTGGCCTTTCCAGGGGCTATGAGATGGCTCTTTTCAACGCCCCGGGTTCGATGGATGGATATGCTGGAGACCATGTTGTAATTGCGCCGCCGTACATCGTTGGGGAGGAGGATGTGAATGAGATTGTGGATAGACTTGGTAGAATCATCGATGCTACTTTTGCAGATTTGAAGTTGTGAGTTTGGAGGTTGAAGGGACTGGTGAGGGTGGTGGAGGGTTGTGCTGTCGATTGTTTGGTGTCGTCTTTCAGCTTGCTTGGTCCAGTAGCTAGATTTTTGCCTCAGACATCAGTAAATCGAAAGTACTTGGCATTTGAGCGCTTCCAAAACTTTGTCATCGCGGACCACCGTTCAACAAACAAAACCTCTCAATCTTGTTACCTATGAAATCTTGTCCAGTTCCTGATGTCAATTTTATTATGATTAATCAGCAATCCCTTTCTTCATCAAAACAACGAGATAACCTCTGCTTGCCGCTGTCCCGGACCCGACCCTAGATCTGGCGAGTCCATAAATTATAAACCTCTATCAGTCGCTTGAAAGCTCGATTTGATTCGACAGATAAATCCTCGATATGCAACTTCATAAGAGTATTGCGCCATTGCTTCCCGTATGAGAATCAATTTGGCAAATTGTCTTGCAGGTGCATGGGAAAGCAGAGCCTTTCCTGGCTCTGTCTAGCTCGGAAAGAGAATCACCAAGACGGGTGGCAGGATAAAAGAGCCGTTGATCAACGATTCTGCATTCGAAATGTTGAGCTTTCTTTTCGTATGTCTCAACGCCACCGCGCTCGAGGCCACATTGGTCATGAATCCGCTTCAATCAGGCATAGCGGGTATGGAAATTGGCGTATGAGCAATCTTTGATCGAGTGGGGTATATGTGAACGAGTCAAGATCGAGTCCTTCTCCCTAATACGGGGAGACTGGTTCCAAAGACAAAGATGGTTGTCATATTTCTTTTTTGAAGAGAAACCTAATGCTCTCTCGACTCGGCGACTAGTAAGACATGATGCACACTTCCAGTCAGCCATTTGCCTCGATGTAGCACAGGTGAGGGGTCGTAACTCACTTAGAAGAGAAGTGAAATCAAAGCCGTAGCCATTGAAACTTCCAGGAAATATTTCTAGCTCTTTCCTCGGTGCAAGAAAAGTCTTTCCTTCGTCACCTTGACCATTTCTCTTTCTTCCCAACAGCTACACCGGGACTCGTTGATTCTATATTTTCAAGATGGGGGTCTCGGCATTCGTGAAATCTTTCAAGTCGAGCATCGGTTTGGATGCCCTCTTGTCATCAAGCAGAGACATGAAACTTCTCATCCTCCTTCGTATGATTCGACTGTTTGCTTGCGGTGGTGCAACTCTTAGTAAGAACTTTCACCAACTTTCCCAATGCCAGTCCACTCTGCACACTATTTTGTTCGACCGAGACTCAGAAAGTCAAGTCGATTATCCTACAAGGCTCTAACAACTAGATTGATGTTGCCTTTATTATTCCAAAAGAGCTGCAACTCCTGGGGATGCAAATACTGACTGAATCAATATAGTACTCGCACTTTACCTCTCTGCCTTACATTTCTCGGATGCCAGCATCGGCTTGTTCATGACCCTCACTCTCGTAGGGGATCTGTTCATCAGTGTTCTGCTGACATACATTGGCGACGGAATGGGAGTTCGCGTTACAATAGCCTTTGGCTCACTTTTGATGACTGGAAGTGGAATTGCGTTTGCTTTCCTGGACAACTACTGGCTTCTGCTCCTTGCCAGTATTGCGGGGGTCATAAACCCCAGGTCAGTGTTTCCTGGATCTCCGGCGCTGCCATGCTGACTTGTAAGGATAGTGCCAACGAGGTGGATCCCTTTAAAGCCATCGAAGAATCTGCCATTGCTCGACTAAGTTCACCGGAACAGTGCAGCGATTTCTTTGCTTGGTGGAGTCTCTTGGGGATGTTTGGCACTGCAGCAAGTACACTGCTCACAGGTTTAGCCGTTGAGAGACTTCAAGCGGTTTTTGGCTTTTCGGCAGTGGAGTCCTACAAGATCGTCTTCCTAGCATACGCAGCAGTTGGTGTTGCAAAACTTCTCTGCTCTTTTCTGATCAGCCATCAAGTGGAATTGGATCGCGGCCCAAGTCTCCCATCTTCAATCGAGAATACCAATACACCAGACAACCAAACACCATTACTCGGCTCCGTTGAACCACAATATTCCACCCTTCCGCCAGCAAATACTGTCGATTCAAAAACAGAGGCCACACCAGCCGCAAAGATGTTCACTCCCCAATCCTTTTCCTTCATGTGGAAACTCTCATTAGCCATGGCACTAGACTTCGTCGGGTCAGGACTTGCTCAAATATCATGGATGTCCTACTTTTTTAAACGAGAATACCACGTCGGGGAGGATGAACTCGGAGTCGCAATATTTGTCGCCAGTCTCGTCTCTTCCGCTCTCAACCTCGCATCATCACCTCTCTCCCGTTCCATTGGTCAAATCCAAACCATGGTGGTATGCCACACCATAAACTCCATCTCTCTACTCATGATATCTGTTCCAAACAAGAATCTTGCTTTAATGTTGTTGATTTTCAGAATTGTAACGAGGGAGTTGGATAATGCGCCTCGACAAGCTTTTATTTCTGCTGGTGTGCTGGATGAGGAAAGGACGAGCGCAATGGGTTGCGTTAATGTGGTTAAGACTGTTGGAAGCTGTGTGGGTTTGTATTTGACAGGACGATTTGCCGGAATTGGTCAGTTCTGGATTGCTTTTGTGGTCGCCGGGTGTTTGAAGTTGGGGTATAATGTGCTCATCGTTGCTTTCTTCTGGAATCACAAGGTAAGAACCGCGTAGGCGGTGTTGGGGGCAGCAGTGTGAGCTGAAATTAGTTGGCTATCCACTCGAGTTTCGATATGGTCCATCTTTTTTCCCTCGGGTCTTGAGCTTTGAGTCATATTAATGTTTGTTCTACGTATCTGTTAGTTGAGCATGGGAATGGGTTCTAGCACACATGAAATCTTGTTGCTTCTTCTGTAATATAATGCCGAGAACCCAGTCTTTAGAAATGTTACGCAAATGATTCCTACGCCACCGAAAACCTCCAATATTAGGCTGGCTTTCTCCCTTTTGAGATGCTAGCCATTGAATCAGTATTAAAACATCCCGGACTTTCCTTTACTTTGATTTCTTCCTCTCTCTTGTTTTTTTAGAGTTCAATCTTGAATAGCAGCAATGACGTTGAAGCCCAGATATTCTTATCGAACACCTTCCAATTTAAGCGCGCTCGGGGTGGGGAAACTACCAATTCTTCGGGGCGGACCGAACCTGCCTATTGTGGATACAACCAAGAGAACCCGACTATTTGGCTGCCGAACCATTAGTTAATTATAGAATACCCCCCAAGGGTCTTTCACGACTCATCACTTCGATAATTTAACAAGAAAGGGCCAACTTCGGAGATAAACGCAGTTATGACCTGCGAAGGCAAATGAAGAAGCAATTACGATATGATGTACAATCTTTATTAGTTACTTCTTGAAATGTAATTCTCTTTCACCTTTTGGAAACCCGTGCTAAAGTCAATTCCGAGATTTCAAACTTAACAACAAGGTTTAGTAACTCCCATTTACCCATTGCCGATATATGCCCAATATACCTTCCAAGTTTGAGACGCTGGGTACTTTTTGAGCCTCGCCTGATTGGCAACCGGGTTTAAGCATAATGGCATCAACCTCATTGCAGTAGGTGCACTCGTATAGATTATCTCTTTCGTCGATAAGTGGAGTAAAACCGTGCCCGTTTTTGCAGCGACATCTAGACCTTGGAGCGGATGTTACACTACCAACTCTGATACGAAATCATAACCACAAAATCGCCGACGGTGGAATTAGCGGATAAATTATCAAAGCTATGAAGCACTTCTACAAATTCAAATCAGACAATCCAGTGACCAGGAGATCCAACTAGTAAGGCTCCATACTGGTTTTACATGTTCCCCGAAACCAGGAAACAAATCCTCGTATCGCTGGCATCTCTTCCCAGAAGGAAGGTTCCGCAGCTGTGGGGGGGGCATGTACAGAGCATACAATATTCTAATCCCTATCTACTTTCTAATATGAAGGCAATACCTCTTGTGGCAAGGAGCTCGGCGCATCATTGATGAGCTGGCATAATTGCTATATATTCCACCATTTCTTTGATATGTTTGTTCAACAACTCAGTATTCTCTTGCCTACTCGCCTATCATTAAGATGAAGACCTCTTTCACTTTGGCTGCCATTGCAGCAGGAGTAATTCAATTTGCGCACGCTGGTAGGCTAACAGAACCATACTTTTCGCCGACTTATCTAACAGATTCACAGCTCCCGCTGTACTTGAACGACCCAACCTTTTGATCTTCACCAAAAGTGCCGGTTATCGCCATCTCAGGCACGTATATTTACTCTCAAGTCAGGATAACACTAACATTCCAATCTCTAGCATTCCTAGGGGCATCAAACTCATCAGTTCCATCGCTAAAGAGAAGCATTGGGCGTTTACGGCTAGCGAAGATTCGTCTCTCTTTACCGCGGAGAAATTGAAGCCCTATACATCTTTGGTCTTCATCTCCAACACTGGGGATTTCTTGAACTCGACCGAGTATGAAGCTTTGTATCAGTATTTGCTTAACGGTGGTTCTTGGCTCGGCATCCATGCAGGTTAGTGTTCCCTCCGGCTAAAGTCTTCAAGACTAAACATAGTTTAGCGGGTGACTTTGGTAACGCATTCCCGCCTTGGTACAATGATCTCGTCGGTGGACAGGTAAGAATAGATACTCGGCAACATATTCTGCATCTCCTGATCGTTAGCATAGTTCGCCTACCACCCTTGTAGTTTAGACTCAATCTGTTCCGACATTCAGAGGACAACTTATCCCCCTTGTAAGCCGCTCAATCCCCTATGCCTTCCAGCATTTCATTCTAACAGTATATCTTTAGCCGGCAACATCCGGCCCGACACCGTAAACATCACAGATACCAACCACCCTTCCACTGTGAACCTCCCCGGTAGTCACCTCCGGACCGACGAATGGTACTCCTACAAAACCAACCCCAGCCAATCCCCCGAATACCACATCCTCGCCAAGCTGAACCAAGACTACATTGACGCCAATACGCCGGAAGTTGTCCGTATGTTACCAGACCATCCAATCTCTTGGTACTCTTTATTTGAAGGAAAAGCTCGTGCGTTTTACACAGGCATGGGGCATACCAATGAGTCGTACACTGAGGACTATTTTATTAAACATGTTACTGGAGGACTGGAATGGGTGACTGGTTTGAAGAACTAGGAGTTTTTAGCGAGAAGATAAAAATGGAAATTGTGATCTACTATTTATATTTGTCCGCTGGACTAATTTATGGCCTGTATTGCAGTGCCGGGATACTTCCCGTCTGTCGAACGAGATGAAAAAAGTTGAGAGCAATTGCCTAGCATTAACCTCAAGCCCAGTTGTGGTGCTTTGTACCGACCCCGGGTGTGGATCGGGAGTCGTGCCTTCCCTTCTTGACGAATTTCAACAATGCCCTCTCGCCTCGCCATCGTGACAGGGAGGTCAACGTTGAGGTGGAGGACTCCAGGTAAAAGAGGAAGGAGTGACCTCGAGCCTCGTTGCCTCGTTGCCCACAATGGTCACGCAACCCAACTCGGGCGTGGGATTTGAGGTCGAGAAAGGGAAGGGGCCACGGAGGGACCGTCGTACCTCGGGCAGTGGTTGAGTCGAGATGAAGTAGGAAGGAGCGACCTCGACACCCCCTGCCCCCACCCGAACCACGAGTTCAAGACCCACCACGCTAAGTGTTTGCTTCGAGTATAAACCCCGCCTCCCCCCCCCCCTTCGGATCCCTTCCAATACATGGTTTTTTGTCATCGAAAACTCATCGCGGGGGGTGGGCGAAAAGACAGGCCTAAAATCCCGCGATGGACACTTGCATCTCTTCTTCCCTAGCGACCAGCGAACGTAGCGCACTCGGTTGTCCGCAGCTCTCAAGAAAGCCGTCGCTCGTACTATGGACGATTTATTTGAGCGTCGTGTGAAGGAGAGCTTTGCGTGCCCAAGCCCTGGGGGGGATCAATTCGCGGTTTGCACAAAGTTGTTGCCTCAGGCCAGAGGGAGCCAAAAGCAGCATGCGACCCTGTAGCAAGCTTCTTCCCCAATCACGCCTTTGCTTTCTATGAATGAGTCTTCGTTAATATGGCTAGATTTCTACGCAACCTATCCGTAAATTACTCAATTTTCGAGATCCCTCCACGTGGAGTAAGGACCGCAGCAATCATATGTGTCATTACTCAAATCCATTATAGAATATAATTGTCTAAGTAGCTCGCAGTTATCGGATAAACAAATCATGTACATCGCTTCGTGAGAATATACGTTGAATCAAGACGCGAGCTCTGTCTAAAAATTTCGAAGTATTTTGTTGACGTCGTCGCCATCAAATCGCCCCACCCGCGAATGCCCTCCGTCACCCAACGGCTCAAAACTAAATCGCCCAACCATGGCCCACCCTCGGCACACCAAAGTTGGTCCACAATCCCAATATCTCTCAAAATGTAGATATTCTCAAATAACACAAGACCTCCCATCAATCATCAGGTTTCTAGTCCGGCTGGCCCAGTGGGGTCCGAGGGGTCAACTCTAGGAGTGCGGAAACTTGGATCTAGGTCTACCCCACGTGGTAGAACCAGCTGGTCAACAGCCCGGGTCAGATTGATATCACCATGGACGTATAATAAACCAACCATCGGGCGAGTTTGCCCTATGGGCCTTCGGGCGTTAGGTTTTTGCCATTTTTTGACTTGGTTTTTTTATCTTTTTGGCGTTTTTCACTGCGACTCGCAAATTGAATTTCTTTCTGGGTGGTTTTGGTAGTGCGGTTACAGCAAGTGCGCGCCTGCTGCAGAGCTTTATTCTCGATGGCGCGCTCTTGTGGGAAAGCTCGCTCTAACTTGGTACTTTATTTTTGTCACACCTAATATTTTCCTCTCATTTTACAGAAGGGTTTTCATCGCGCTGGATCTCCTTTCACAATTATGCGCTTACATAAATTTGCTGAATACGCGCTAATGAAGTGTGATGAAGTGAAATAAAGTGAAGTTGTAATTTTGCCAAGTCTATAAGCGAGGCTAACCCTTTTCCTCACTATGGCAAACAATCTACAAGCATCGCATTCAGTTTTCCATATATGCTCAGGATCTCAGCCGAAGAATTGGATTTCACTCGTGTAGAAGGTGAAGTTCGAATAACCACTGCCTTTTGTAAATCCTAAGTGTACTCACGCTGTTGCAAACAGAAGAGTTTTTGCCGAAGCAGAGATAGCCTGCCCTTTGCATGGCAATCAAATCCCCACACACATGCAAGTGTATACTTGGCTTTTATATATAGTCTCAAAGAAGAAAACATTGCGAAGTTTGGGCTGGATATTTAAATTATTGGGATCTGGCCTGCGATGCCAACAGCCCCCAGCACCCAAATCGGAATTTCAAACACACTGTGGTCTGTTGTTTGAACTCATCTCTGGGTGTTTATCCACTTTCACCTTGGGCACCTACAGGTGCACTACTCCAGGTGTACAGATCACGTAAAGTACCCGAGACACCCGTAGGTATTTTTATGATGTTATCGCGATGTCACAAACACCAGGGAGAAAGCAAAATACAAGAATTGCAACTTTTAAAAACTCAATTAAATATCTCAGCAAAGTAGAAAATCAAAGTCATCGAACCCAGAATTACGCCCTATTCCTCATTGCAATCGTCATTATGAGATCATGTCCGATGTAGCGACAGCCAAAATACACCACCCTCTTCAAACTCCATTGCCAAAATAATTATTCGCCCTTTTGAACATTGCTGTCTTCTTCTATCTTGAATTTCAGTCCCTTTCCTCCTTCTCCCACCCCGCGAACTTGTCTGTGGATTGCTCCTCTCTCTCTGACGGCGTATTTTCTCTTTTTCTAAATGGAAGAAGTACAATTATCCGACCTGTTTGCTCCCAGTAAAGGACAGAATTCCATCGTGTGATTTCAAAAACACCAAGTACATATGACAAGTAAACAACAACTACCCCTTCCTCATGCGGCGTGAAGTGCTCGTGGTGCGAATGCTAAAACCAGTTGAGGACCTAGATGGACCCTTGACCCCCGTAATAGTAAACTGTGGCCCGTTCTGGGTTGGTCGAGATTTATTCGTCGGACTTTTTTTTTTCTCGGCTTCTGCTTTTGCCTTCTCAGCATCGGCCCTCTTCTTGTTCATGAAAGCGACATGTTTACTCCACGCTTCCATGGCGATCACAAGCTTGGCCTCCTTGGTCTCTTTCTCCTTTTCAAGCATGGCCTTTCTTTCCGGTTTGACGTCCTTCTTGTCGATTCGCAATTGTAGGTTGGCGATGGCTTCTTCTAGCTCTACCTTCTTTTGGATGAGTTCGACATAGGTCGGGTCTAATGGGAAGTTAGAATATTTACTTGACTCTTCCATGGATGACTTACCCTTGGTGTCATCAACATGAGGAACATCTTTAACTCCGTTTTGGAAGTTCGGCGGGTTCAAAATTCCGTACTCTTGGATCACTCGGGCGCCGAGGACAAGCTCACAAAGCGGGTTGGGGACGACGAAAAAGCGCATCTCGCGGAATACCCGTGGGGAATTGCCATGATACCAAGTGAGCTTAACAGTACCATCTGGAACTACAGCATGGCCGGAGACTGACACTCCATGTCGGTGAAAGTTCTTCAATGGCTTGAAGTCGCTTTCGCTGAAGCCCAACTCCTTCAAAAGAAAGTCTCTCGAGACGAGATTCCCTTGAAGGTTGGCGGTGTCAATTGTGCATTGAGCCATCTTTTGAACATATCGATTTGAGGTATCCTTCTCTTTGGATAAAACCCAAACTGAAGGGATCCAAGGAGAACAAAACTGTGTAATATTAGCTTCGTTCCGACACTTCACATGCTACGCGTGCCCTAGAGTGCTATACTTACATGCTCATCGTTGTCATCCATGTCTTCGTCGGGATCTGCCACTTGTAATTCAGCGGTCACCTTGCGAGTTCGGTCTTGCCAAAACATCAAGACGCTTTTCACACTCTCCCAGTAGGTAATCTTGACTTCAACATCCGAAGTAATAACTTTGTATCCTGTCCTCCTCCTGCTTGGTTGCTGAAGCTCGCTGTCAAACTCTACTCGTGTTACGCCAGACTGCATCGAGGACGTGGAATGCCTGGGTGAGGCGGGAGGCCCATTAGCGGTGTGAGAGGAAGCCGAGTACGGGCTGAGAGCTGGTGTCGATGAGTAATCGTGGTTATTATCGCCGAGAGTTGAAGCTAAGGTAAGTTAGACAAAATCCACGTAACGCGAATTACGATTCGCTGAGGTCTGGAAACTTGCCGCTAATTTTTGCTGGATTGTCCATAGTTGGTGGCAAAGAGTTGTCCATTGGACTGCTCGGGGTCAAACCTTTTGATTGACTGGGTTTTGGTGGAAAATCTGTAGCTTGAAGTGTCGCCGCTGAAGATGCGAGAAGTGATTGTTGGTTGGATTGGAGGAGACCCACGCCTCTCTTATGCTCCCGCCTTGCAATGGTCACCGTGCGGCTCTCTGTGTGGCTCTTCCTGTTGGCTTCCGATATTCTTTGCTTTTATTAGTGTGGACCGATCCAAAATGACGCTTATTGGTGCTAAGCCTCTCCAGCTTTACTATCATGCTTAGTTGGCGTTTGGATTGAAGACTCTCTGCTGACCTTTCCGCCCCCGGTGGAATCCTTCGTGAGATTCTTCTTAAACCACAGACAGTCAATCAAGGCAGCCGCGATGAAAGCAGCACGTTTGCGTCCATTTTCCTGATTCTTTCGTTCACCGACGGTCTGGCGTCGGTCAGTCCACGGGAAATCCCATGAGAGGTGGCAGAATGTGGTAGCACACAGCGGCTGTCACGCTCGAAACAGAAGGAGGGAAGCAACTCAGCAATTCAACGTGGCCTTAACAGTCGCTTCCCAAAGCTCAAGTTATGGTGATATTTGCCAAAGGGGGGCTCCGTCTCACCGTCTCTTCGTAAAACCGGGTGGGTGGCAATGGAGCCGCTCTATTTCGGCTGGTGGTGCGAATCGCGTTGGCCCCCATAAGTAGCTGAGGAGGCCCCAGGTTGAGAGTGTGGTTTCGTGGAGCCATGATGGAGACAACTGGCAATTCCCAGGTGTCCCTGTCATGAGTTTGTTCAACGAAAGGGAAACAAAGTTGTTTCAAGCCAATGTTCTGAGATGTGGCAGATGAATCCAAAGTTCGGTTTCGTCGACAAGGTCGATTGGGGGCCAGCCTTCTATTAAGGGGAGATCCCCTATTAAGAGGACCAGCACAGGATGCGGCTCTATCAATGCAGATTATCTTTGGACAGCGCATCGCGGAGACTCTGAAAATGCTCACCGAAAGTTTGGTGTGGGAGGGCTGCATGCAGCAGTTTCCAGGCTGTTATCATGTGGAGGCTGGGTTTCTGGTGTGACCTTCTCTGGATTTCTGTCTGGTGTGGTGGGCAGTGCAGCTTCTACCGCACTGTTCGCTGTCGCCATTATTCTTATCATATATATCGAGCGCGAGATCCAGTTTTCTCTTGGTAAAAACGCGAAAACGCTTTCTCGCACGCCAGGTTTCCTCGGCTGGAGGGTTTTTTTTCCTTTTTCGTTTTCAGATTTCCGGACCGGCAAGTTTTTCCCTTTGTATCGCCCGCCCTGTGGTTTTTCTGACCACAGTTGAATACTTGAGCCTTCTAGAGCCCAGTCGTGCGATTTATCAATTGCAAACTGTCATACGAGCGGCACGCCAGGAGAGTATGTTTGCGCAGCAGTTCTCCGCGGCTGGTGTATCGTGGGCGGCGACGGGAGTGCAAAGGAAGTCGTGGAATGCATCGCTATCATACTTCATTGGCAGCCCCATTGCGCGATATTGCCTTGAATAGCGGGAAGAACAATGTGTGGGTGGTGAAATGCAATGACAGCTGGTACTGCAGCTTTTCCGGAGGCAGTGCAAGCCCCATTGTCGAGTGATATGGAGGCGTGATAGTGAAAATCTGCAGAGTTCGAAGGCCTGCAGAACCGCCTCACACTTTTCCTATCTATCATCTGAGCTGACGGCCATTATCATGAATGAGCCAGTAAGAAGATTACATCGCAAATCAGGCACTTTCAGCGGCTCCCGTGGGCTATACCCTCTGAATCTAAAAGGCTCGAAATACCCACGATTGAGGCCCCAACAGTGTAATAACTCCCTTTTCGGTACATAATTAGTGGGACTTGAAGCTTCAAACATGGCGAGGACCTCGAACGTCAGCGACTCTGGTTCGCGCCACTCGCAAATATCCCAAACAGTAGTCGGTTCACCACAAGATACACCACAAGGCTCCCCTTCCGATTCTTGCTTTCCAAAATGCGACCCAAAAGTCGTTTCGACACACGCATGTCCGAAGAGCAACCATCGAGAAGATCCACAAGCTTGTCCCAGCTTGTGGGAAACTCCATCTGAACCAGTTCCAGGGGTAAGGAAACCCAATTCTCTGTATCTTACACCTAATTTTATAATCCAAGTAGTTTCTCCGAAATATGTGTATATAATACCCCCTTGCCGCATTGAACGCCAGACTCAAGGCATAGAGAGGAACATTGCTAACAAGTCATACTGCAATAGTGGCCGCAAGTCTCGGAATTAATGTCAGAAACTCCCGAGTTCGCATCCTTCAACCGCTTCAGTGACCTTCAAATAAGGAGCCTACTATATTATCAAGCCGAAATAGAAACGCTCAAAGAAGAGTTGAAAGATGAAGAGTGGGATGATTACCGTCGCGGGGTCGGACCAGCAGGCACATACTGTAGACGGGCAAAGTACCTCGTCGCCTCTAATTCAAAACAATGGAAAATTATGAAAAACATACGTGGGCTTCTGAAGGAGTACAGTGAGTGACTCACCTACTAACTCCGCCGAGGAGGTTTCTGACTTCATCCAGATGAGGCCCTGCTGCAATTTTCACAGGTATCGGCTCTTCCAAAACCCGAAAATCATGACATGTATACCTTCAACAAATGGCTCATAATCCCCGAATCAGGAAACTTATGTGTCGGTGGTAGCGGAGAGGAAAACACGTGGGGCAGTCTTTACAAGAAAATACCACCCCCAAAGTCATTTAGAGAAGTGTTCTGGAGCCTAGTCTGGTCCAAACCAGATCCACCGAGCAAACTTGATCTCGCTTCAACTACCCCCAGGAGCAAAGTTGATGGCCTTTCAAGATGGGCTGCTACCTCATTCGTTCCCTGGTGGGCAGACTCGTTCCTTCCTCGGTGGAAGAAATGGGTGGCAAAGAGAAAGAAAGAAAGAGACCTAGAGAAGACGGAGGAGGCGCCTGCGAAGCCAGAGAAGAAGTCTCGAGATGAACTTGCGAAGGAGACTGTGACAAAGTATTCCGGAGATAGCATTGTACGCTTCACAACATCTCTAACGACGGTTGTTGCTTGCTTATTACCGACTATTGCTATCACAGTGCTATCTCAAGTTAATGGCCTCCGAAACTTGCTGCTTTGCCTCGCTGGGTTTGCAACTGTATTTGCTGCTGGCTTAATTTTCCTTGGCACCGCTTCGAGGGTTGAGATCTTTGGTGCTACTGCAGCGTTCTCCGCCGTTTTGGTGGTGTTTATATCGGCCCCAACTGTCCCAACTGTGGTTGTGCCCCCCTCTGGTGTGCCATACGTCGTAAATTCCTGAATCGTCTTTGGCATCGTGTCATGAGAGGAAATGGACGGGGATGAAGAATAAGCGAATGATTTGATTTTTTCATCCTTTAAAAGAAGAGCACACGATTTAACTTGCTCACTCTATGATAGTTGGGTAACCGTAAAGTGCAATGGATTTTGTCGAGCTAGTTACAGTAATCAGCTATGGCTATCAAAGTGACTCTCAAGTGGAATGGACACCGTGCGATGTTTTCATCCAAGGAAGAAAAAAAATGAATGAACTCGAGAAACCCCGTCATTCCAGTACGCAAATTGAAGAAATTTTCAAGCTGTTTACCGAGTTTCCCATCAGAAATTACAGACATGCCGGTAATCTCTGGTGTTGAGTGTAACCCAATGGTTGACCGTTTTTGTAGAGGGTGTCTGTACAAGACTCCCCAAATTGCGGCTGTCTTAATTGCCACCAATCACTGTTAGCATTTTGAATGAGAAAGAATGGGATGGCGGTGAAATGCAAGACAGTTGGTAATGCATATCCACAAGCCAGTAAGATAAGAGCCCAATTTGACGGCATTGCACCTCACTCGACTGCCTATATTATGCACAAGCCTGTTAGAGAAAAGCCAATAGGAGTCTTCTCAGCCTCCACCAGGGGCTAACACCCACATGCAAGAAATAACATTCGTCCTCCACCTAGGTGCAGAAATTTTTCTCTCGAAAAGTATTCTTATACTCGAGTGTCCATTTCAGCCTTCAAGCGTGTTCAGGATCTGAAAAATGACGACCAATGTAAACGACAGGGATTCGGTTGTAAGCAGCCATTCAGCGATTACATCCACATCAGTCAACCCAGCTAGTACATACCTGGAGGAACGGGCAAACGGTTTTCCTGACCCTTTGGCGACACCATCACAACCAGTTCCTGGCGTAAGAATCTTTAGTTTTGTCTTCCACTTCATGATCGAGAACAGCAAAGTTGTATTCAAAATAGAATATCACTAACAGGCCCAGTGGCCGCAAGTCGCAACTCTGATGGCAGCAAGCCACGACTATGCTTCATTCAACCGATTCACCGATTTGCAATTCAGAAGTTTACTGTACTATCAGGCTGAGTTAGAAATACTGAAGAAGGACCTACAAAAGGAGGAATGGAAGGACTACCGCAGGGGCGGCGCAGACGCAGCTCACTATTCCAAGCGGGCAGACTATCTCGTCAGACCTAGAGAGAGAGACGACGAAACCGCTAGCAAGCAATGGAGAATTGTGCTAAGATTGCGAGATGTTTTGAAGCAATATAGTGAGTATTTCTCCTTTCATGGTAAGCACTTGACCCTGACCAGCCACAGATGAAGCGTTGCTGCAATTTGCACAAGTGGCTGCCCTTGAAGAGCCCGAAACCCACAATCTTGAGAAATTCACGGAGTGGCTTGGAAATCCAGTAGCTGGAAACCTCAGCATAGGCGGGCGTGGTGAGCAGAATACGTGGGGTGATATTTATAGAGGTAGGGAGAAAATGTCCTTCCGCCGATTACTTCGCCTCTTTTGGAAGATGATATGGAGCTTCGTTTGGCCAGAAAAATCTCCTCCAACTGGACTAGACCTTGCGGCCATTTACCCCAAAAATATAGGTGGGTTTTCAGGCTGGGTCAAAACCTCATTCGTTCCATTCTGGGCGGGATGTAGGCGGTATCTAAAAGAACGCAGAGAGCAAAGAAGAATGATGAAAATTGACGAGGAGAGTTTGGGACGCGATCCCACTGTCGAGGAGCGCATGAAGACAAGAGGCGAGACCATAGAAGAGGCGTTGACAGTATATTCGCAATCGAGTGTTGTACGCTTTATACGATTTTTCTCGACGCTTGTGGCATGTTTGTTTCCCACAATTGCAATATCGGTCTTGTCCCAGCTCCACGAGACTCGAGACCTGTTGCTTTGTC
This sequence comes from Calycina herbarum, assembly GCA_001414485.1. NCBI lineage: Eukaryota > Fungi > Ascomycota > Leotiomycetes > Helotiales > Pezizellaceae > Calycina > Calycina herbarum. The sequence goes on along the minus strand of LLEY01000278.1, from coordinate 14,705 downwards.
TGGCCGGCTTCGCGTTAGTTTTTGCAGCAGGGTTGTTATTCCTCGGTGCAGCAACAAGGGTAGAGATTTTCAGTGCTACAGCGGCGTAAGTGATGAACTCTACTATATCGTGTTTCAACGCTAATCGTAAGATATAGATTTTCTGCAGTTTTGGTAGTGTTTATATCGGTTCCGATTGTGATTGTGCCTCCCTCTGGAGTGCCATATGTTCCCGGTTCATGAACAGCCTTGGATGTAGTGGTTAGTGGCATATGATTGAACTCACAAGGAGGGGCGAAGAAAGAGGTTTTCCGTTGAGAAGAGGCTATATTCCAGCATTGTGACAATTGATGGAGGTGAAGAAATATTTGCATTAGTGAGTGCTGTCGTACGCTTGCCGAAAACCATGATGTGAGACGTCGAAACCAAGGTCTATTACCATCATCGATTGTGGCTAAACCTCATCCCAACTTGGTCAAATCATAACCATTCCCCTTCTCAATCCCCCTCTTCCAAGCTGGTCGCTCTCGTACTCTGTTCCTCCAAGCTGCCAACTTCGGAAACTCCTTCTCAAAGTTAACCCATTTCCTCTCCACAATCAAATCCACAGGGTAAGTGGTCATAATATCGCTCTTCCCAGGGTGTTTCCCATTAAACCACTCCTCGTTTCCCAACTCGCCTTCCAAGTACTTCAACGCCTTCTGAAACTCCCCAGTTGTAAATACACTCTGTAATTTCGACCTGATCGCACGCGTGATATATGAGAATGGCCACGGCGTGTGTATATTTAGGAGTTCGACAAAGAGTTCGATGGTTGAGACGGGTCCCAAACTCGAAGCTGCAAAGGCAGATATCTCGTCGGATCGGATTTGGTCGGCGACCGCGAATTTATGTTCGGAATCGTAGGTATCGAGGATGTAGGATATAATGACGGACGATTCTATCATGACGCGTCCGTCTTTGTTTACGAAGGTTGGGCTCTTTCCTAGCTCGCTGTGCGGGGGGTCAGTAAGATGCTGACATCAATTGAGCTTTCAAGAACGCGGGGTATTGGCTTACTGGATCTTCGCGAGCTCTGGTGGAGCGCGACCTTGGACTCTGTAGTACGCGACATGATTATATTCGACACCGAGTTCTTCGAGAAGCCAGAGGATTCTTTGCGACTGAGAGTGCTTCAAAAACGGTTAGCGATGTATTTCAACCCAAGACGACAAATGGTCAACAAACATCGAGGTGATGTAACGTTGGAATTCCCGGCTTTTGAATCGCCTTCTGCTCGCCGGCTTCAGGTGTAATGGCTGCTGTAGTCGCCATTTTGTTTGCTGTGGTATTGCGAAGAAAATAAATGGAGATGTGCGTCCTGATGTACTCGTCGCAAAACCTGGGAAGAATCACATCTGGTGTTGGTTGGGTCGTTGGTCGTTGGTCGCTGGGTCGCTCTTTTCATCCGGTGTCAGATGAAACCCTCGCGACCACGGTCGTCGCCAAATGTTAAACCCCAACTTCAATCATCGTGATGGCAGCAATTGATTGTAATTCCCAATTGGGACTCAAGAAAAAAAGGGCATATATTGGCCCAGATATTGATCGGATTTCATAGCTTGCGGCGGAGAGGTGCCCCGAATAGCTGGATACGGAGGCAGTACCTGTACGGTGATACGATATGCATTTAATCTCATCGCTGCCCCACATAAACACCATGTATCTCTGCGTGAGTGGTCGGTTGCCTGAGGAGAGCACCCCACGTTCTACAAGTAAAAAAGTACATAAAACGACATGTCACCAGATCACTTTCCCTCCATGTCCATCCAGATGAAAGCGGCTTAGAGTGCTCGTAAGCAATTGACAACTCTTAAGAATCCCCTTTTCTTCGTTTCTCCAGTATTTTGGCTGTTCAAAGCTCTCCTTCTTTGCTGCGGTTTTCGATTTGATATCTTCACCGCTCTTGTACCTCAGTATTACTCCCCCTATAATCAGTCGCTACATCCATCAAAATGTCTTCTGCAACTTCCAAGCCGATCGTTCTCCATATCGGTGATCCAGTTCAATGGAATCATTCCCTATACGCCAAGTTCTCCTCGGATTTTACTGTCATTCGTCCCTCGACTGAAGAGCGACAACGTCCGGAGTTTATGAAAGCACTCAAGGAGAAGAGATGGGGAAATTTCAGTGCAATATTTCGTCCCTTTTGGAACACGGGAGGAGAAATGGGGAGATGGGATAGAGAGTTGGTGCCATTGGTGCCTGAGAGCTGCAAAATATTTGCCAGCGCGGGGGCTGGTTACGATTGGGCGGATGTTGATGTTCTTGCTGAGAGAGGTAAGCGAATAGAGAAATCCTAATATGTCAGAATATTAATCTGGATAGGAATTATATATTGCAACAGGTAGTTTTTGGAACCGTTACTTATCCCCGTGTTACCCCGCACCTCAGTTCTAACAACACTTGTTTTGATAGTGCAGCAGCATCTTCGGAATCGGTCGCTGATTTCGCTATATTCATGATCATCGCCACATTTCGTAACCTAAACTGGTGCACAACAGCATCACTCAATCCTACAACCTTCAAAGATTGTCATACCAACTCGGCCGCAATATCACACAACCCACGAGGCCATACTCTAGGTATAATCGGACTAGGAAACATCGGGTTTACCATCGCTCTCAAAGCGTATCACGCTTTCCATATGGAAATCATTTACTATGATGTGATCCGGAAATCGCCTACTCAAGAGCAGGAAATCGATGCCAGATTTGTGGGGACTATGGATGAGTTGCTTGGACAAAGTGATTGCATTGTTTTAGCGACTCCGGCGAGTCCTGATGGGAAGAAAATTATTACCCAGGAGAGAGTAGAGAAGATGAAGATGGGGAGTCGGTACGTTGAAACTTTCTCTTACCAGATTCCGATCACCACTCCTTGTTTCGAGGTCAGAACAGGGATCTTGGTTGAACTTTTCCGAATTTCAATTCCCAATTTCTGCCAACCTCTAAATCTCAATACTTTACCTGCAATCGTCAGACACCACCCTCTTTCAAACCCCCAAACCCCAGTCCTCCTTTCCACTTCTCACTTATTCCTCTCTTCGCCCTTTACTAGCCTTCAAAAGATTCCACACCCTCCTCTCCTCTCGCACCTCTTCCCCAAAAACAAAAAATTAACACCCCCAAAAAGATTCATAAACATAGCCCGCGGATCCCTAGTAGACACCTCCTCCCTCGCCTTCGCCCTCTCCACCGGCCGCCTAATCGGTCTAGGCCTCGACGTCCACGAAGACGAGCCCAACATCGATCCCCGATTAAAGAACCAAAATAACGTCACGTTGACCGCTCATAACGCCGGTGGGACATTGGAGACGTATGCCTACCCTTCTTTCCTCCTTCATATTTCCTCATTTTAAATATGGTGTGTTTGAGTGATGGACGAGGAGTGGGTGTGTGTGATGGATTGGATGGAAAAGGGGAAGGGGGAGGATATACGAAAGCGAGGATTGGAATTGACAAGAGAAGGGATATATGAATGAGAAATTGCTAACGAGAAGGAAAAAACAGACACATCGGTTTCGAAGCCCTCTCAATGCAAAACATCGACGCGGTATTAAAGGGGAAAGATCCTCTCACACCCGTGAACATGCATCTCATCCTCGATAAAATGAAGCACAAGGGTCAGAAGCTATAAACGTCATCCGACGGACGCTGAGGGGTGCGCGAGAGGAGTTGAGGAGAGCGGCGATGATGGGAGTAGAGAGACAACGGAGATACTATAGACGCGACACAGAATGAAAGCTCCCATCGACACCCGTCATCGACAAGATAGAAAACGATATCACGAAAGTAACAACCCGAATCCAGATCTCAATCGTAGATCTAGACGAGATATAACAAGGCTAGGAGCTAGGATAACATGATTGATGATTTACGGAACTAGGAATTTGGAAAGGCAAGGATAACGAACTAGTAAGACATTCACAGAATGGGATCGGGGTCGGACTGTACGCACAAATAAACAAATGAACAAATGGACAGATGGAAAGGAAGGATAGCTTAATGAGGAAATGAAATTACACATTTTTAGAATCGGAATTAGAGTCTAGGTAAGAGGAGGAGGAGGCGTATTTTCTTTGCGGTGTTCGTCTAAAGATTCTCCACCTCATAAATTATTATTTTTAGAAATTCTAGAATATTCAAATTATTCCATCAGCTTTAGCAGGAACCACTGTTATTTAATATTAAACACTTTAGTAAATCTCATGCTTTACTTTGATTAATCTAACAATTCCGTATAATTCAAACAAACCATTTAAACGAGCTTGCGATGAAGGCCACTTGTACTATTACATCCATGACACGTTATGTACAAAAGAGAAAATTAAATCAAAATCACGTCACCAATCAGCAAAGCGTAATATTTGCATTTCTTTATAAAAATTTGCCATTCATTCGCTTCACACTATGTACTTTCCTCTCCATGTCCCACTCCCCAATGCCTCCAAACTTGACCTCCCCTCATAGCAAAGAAGAAAAGAGCAAACCGCAAATCAAATCTAGGTAATACACCACCCCTCTGAAATTTTACCACCCCAATCCCCACTTCTCCAAAAATGCAAAGAAAAAAGGAAAAAAGAAAACGAATGATATGATTTCCCCACGGAAAGACAGATGCAAGAAAGCCAAGCAACGAAAATAATACAATTTCTGGTGGAAACCCAGATTGAGGAGAGGGCGAAATGTACATGAAAAAAAAATCAAAACATTCCTTTGGACTCCCAATTCGCCTATTTTCGAAAATAGAATTTTCATGCAATGCCGTGAACCCTAAAACTCCAGAGGGAAAAAAACCACAATGCCTCCCATCCTTCAAGCGGGCATTGTTTTGGTAACGCCGATGCCCTTGTCAATCGTGACAAAGGCCATGAGATGCTTCACTCGTCAAACCTGATGTATCGTCGTAAATCAAGGTCCATCGAAAAACAACTCCATCTCCGGATTCTCATCCCACTTCGTGTCTCTCTCCTTATCTCGCTCGCGCTCCTGCTCCGCCATTTTATCCCCCTTAATATCCTCATCAACCTGATTCGTAAGATCGTTAAACATCTGCGCGACTTCTGGTCCGTTGGCTCGACTGCTGTCTGTGAAAGCATCTCTCATTGGACTGTCACCTCCGGGACCAAGAGCGACAGAATCCATGCGTCCAAATCCAGCTTCATTGAAAATCCCAGGAACCCGAGGACTGACGGTTGGGCCAAAAGCAGGACTTTGAAGGCCCCCACCATGCATGAAGGCATGTGGAGCAAAGGCAGGCGAGGTACTGCTTTGGGGACTCATGCTGAAATGTGGATCCTGGACACCCGCGAAGCCACCGAAATGTGAAGGATGGCCGTGGCTGTGTTCGGGTGGGATTCCGGAAAGTACCGGCCCACCATGCATAGCAGCCGTTGCTGGAGGAAAGGTATGCGAAGTTGGAGTACCAGAATCCGATCTTCCAGGTGCAGGCTGTAATGGCTGAGGTCGAGATGATGGTTCACTAGATTTGCGCTTGAATGTATGAGGTTTGGTTCGCAGATTTTGGGGTAGTTCCTCGGGATTGTCAACACCATGTTGGGCCATTAGCTTCTGAAGTTTGGTTGGCCGAGGCTTCCTCGTCGATTTGGACGAGTCTAGCACTGGAGGTGGCTCTGGTGCAACGGGTGACCATTTATGTAGCTCTTGTCTGAAGAAATTAGTCTCGTAAGCTAGAAGAATCTCTGCGCCTTCAATTTTTCGTAGATAGAATCTTTGAGTCTCCGACTCGTCGGCCGTTGCCATTACAGGATTGCAGAATGGTGCAACATGAGATCGGAATTCTTGAGCGTTATCAATGATCTTGGTAAGAATATCTTCTTCGTCTGGCTGAAAGGGAAGTGAGGAAATCTCATCTTGCCATGCTTGCAGATCCTCAAGCTTAGGTCGAGCCGCATCACGAGGAATACGAACGCGCCAGTCACATATAGGACATGTATACTTCTCGTCGTCCTTGACTTTTCCTCGAGCGATTTTCAGACATTTGCCGTGGTACCTAATAGGTATTAGTATATATAAAATGGAATAGAAATAAAGAAAACTCACCATTCGTGACAGAGCTCACACTCAATCATCATGCCAGCTTCAACGCGTCGACAAATGCAAAAGACTTCACGGAATCGAGGATCCTCCCAGCTATGCAATTTTGCCTCGGAAGGACTAGGCTCTCGTGAAGCAGGCTCAGCAGGCAATCTCGGCTTGTCAGAATTGATATCAAAACAATCCACATTGCGTTCAAGAACATATTCCATGTGAGACTTCAAAATATGTAAAGGAGCATTTGCTTTGCCAAACAGCTTCTTGCCTTTGCGCATCCAGTCCTCGTGACGCTTTTGTTCCTTCTCAAGGTCGATGGTCCCGCTTGGCTTGTTGTTCAATTCTGTAAGGTGCTCCATGGTTTCGCGGACTTCGGCGTACTTTGGTCGTTGAGTGATGTCCTCGCTCCTACTTCGCTCATACAGCGATTGAACTTGACGAAGGGCCTCTCGTTGCTTGTTCAAGATTTGGTCTACCTGGGCCAACGTCTCTTGTGAGACAGGAAGGGCAGCAGCTTGAGCTTGAGCTGATAAGGCCTCAAGTTGTGGATAATGAACTGATTCCGCATTTACGAGTTCTTTTGCTTTTGCTTCCCACGCCATTCCTGCATTTCTCTGCTCCTTGTAATGCTGCAAGTGCTGATTGTATTCGGGAATCTCGAGTTTAGCGCCCTCATCGATAAGATCTTGAACCTCTTTCAGAGTGAGGAATTGGCCCTGACTGTCACGGGCTCTATCGTTCCATTTCATTTGTTGGACGATTGTGTCGAGCTTTTCAATCTCAGGAATGTCGACATTGAAACCTCGGCCCAACTCCAGAAGATCCTCGAACTCTTGAGTTTGGCGCCGTGCGATATGTGCAAGGGCCGCACGGGCATCTTGCTGGAAGTTGTCGATGGCTTCCGCGCGTTCCCGAAGTTGTGTGATCTCGAGGCAATCGAATCCAATTTTATCGGCCTCCCTCAAAAGCTTCTTGATGTTTTCTATCTTTCGTAGCTCGCGATCTCGTTCCTCCATTTCGGCTTGCTTACTTCCTTTTCGCCACGCCTTTTCGTTTTTACGTCGATTCTGTTGTTTTCGGACGATGTAATTAGTTGCTTCTTCTACCCATTCATTGCAACGTTCGACGAACCCTCTTAGATTGGGTAGAGACTTCAACGTGTAAGGAATACGTTCGCCTTCATTAAGAAGTGTACGCAAAACCTTCAACGGAGGAGTGGGATCATCCTCAAGAACCTTCTCTACCCTTTCCTCCCACTGCTCCGGTAAATGAGCCTTTTCCGCAATCTTTTGGTGAATTGAATCGATTTCTTCAGCAGTACGACGATAGTGTAGGGTATGGTTGCTGCCGGCGTATCGTTGCTCTAAGGGCGTTGTGCAACACTCGTAGCTACCTGCGTGAAGCATACACATGACTTTACCGCTCGTACCACACTTGAATCTAGACAGATAAGCGTATGCTTTGCAGTATGTGCACTGATACTCTTCTTCTGGCACATCCTCTTCGTCAATGACAAAGCCAATCGAGCATTTTGCACCATCTCCCTCGATCGTATCAGTGACAGCACATGGACCCTCGTGCTCTTTGTGTTTATCAAGAAACAATGATCTCTGAGCTGTTTCGCGGTCCCGAAGACGTTCCAAAGCTGGGGCAAGCCACTTCGCGGTTTGAATTGTGACGGCACCATTCGCGCCTTCAGCGGCTGTCCATAACAGTTCGTCGTGTGAGAAACAAGGCTGTCGTCGAAATTGTTGTAATCGTTCAACGCCAGCATCACCACGGGGCTCCCAATCACTAGGCGCGAAATTGACAGCTTCATTGAAATTGAAACCATGGTTAAAGCCGGCATGGTATGCTTGGGGGAATGTGACGACGAATTGTCCAGCTCTCTGGTCCAAGGCATAGACTCTGACACCTGCCTTTTTCAATTGTTCTGGTGTTAACAGTGTGACTAATTGGAAAAGGAGATCAGGCTGTGTTTCGAACAACTCAGGTACCGCTTCTCGCATGGCATTTTCGAATTTCTCGGCATCCTCGCCAGGAATTCCATACCAGGTCTTTGTCGATCCGAAGTGTTGGTAGTTTGCGGAGTAAGCGTAATGGTCCTCATTATGCCAACAGAAAGTTGAGAATATCATACCCACATACAACCAAGGGACAGTCATTCCCGAAATATCGGACTTGATGTGACGGAAGAGCGACTCTGGGTGGTAAGGCATGATGTTCAAATTCCAAGGATCGGTTGAGTAGGGGTTTTGTGGATTCTTCTCAATGGTAGGAAATCCGCTGCCGTGAGTGGTAGAGTGGATGTCAGCTCCGTATTCAACCTCAACTGTCTCCTCCAGACTTGCCACAAGGCGCCAGAATTCGCGTTCAATGTCATCTTCGGTGACAGGTCGTGGGCAATTGAGAACTGGATCAAATGGCATCTTGTTCTGAAAGTAACCCTCTTTGAAATCCGCGGCTTTTTCTTGGAACTGCTTCAGGGAGTAGATTCCGCCTTCTTCGAAACCGAATTGTCCATCGCCGACAAGACATCTGGGACAGTGCCAATCGTAATCTGGTTTGTGGGTAACTTGGGGATCGAGACAATACATGTGATAACCGTGGTCGCATGATTCGCAAATGAGCAAATTGCCCTGATCGTCATTTTTACCACAGTGTTCGCATTTCTGGAAAGTATCTAAGTATAAATTTGGAAACAGTGCAGTATTAGTAGAGTTGCTTACCTCACCAGGAGCAGATGAGCGATGTTCTCCCGGAATTCTTGGAGGGGTTGGTCGGAATAAGGTCATGTGGGAACCAGCCACAGTTGGTACAGCATCTGCAGGGGGGCATTAGCCGGAACATCCTTCTCCAATCAAGAGACGACTCTGCAGGAAAATGAAAAATGCATAAATCGCATCCTTGAACTGCATCAAACGATGTGAAAAAACAATGCGCGGAGAATAAGAGCCAACATACCTTTTTTAAGACGTTTACTGCGGCGGCCGCTAGCTTCGCTGTCATCGAGAGGCTGACTTCCCTTGCGTGAGCGCGAGTCTATACTGTCGTGACTAAGTTGTCGCTTCAAGATGGGATTCGATGTGAATCCATTAACCACAGGTGCAGAACTAAGAGCAGAAGGTCGATATTCCGGGGTATTCTTTGCAGAACCATGAGGTGTGTCGAAGGGTGGTCGCCTAGGTGGAGTGAAACTTCGTTCCTCTCGGTCTCGCCTATGATTTACGGGTGTAAATGTTGCAGGAGCAGCGTTGACGGGGGTAAAGCCCCCAGCGTTCACTGGAGTGAAGCCAGAAGTAACTGGTGCTGGAGGTGGAGTAGGAGCTTGAGCGGGCGAGTCGAGCATTGGAATATTCTTCATGCCTTTTTCAAACTCATCTTTCATGGAAGCGTTCAGGGCATCGGATGCTCTGATCGCAGGTGACTCCCCTCTTAAACTTGATGGTGTATTTTGATATGACTTCTTGATGGGAGAATTGGCCGGTGACGGTGTAAGAGGACCTCCATATTCGAATTCCAGTTGTTGATGTACGCCGGGTTTCGCAAGTCGTAGATATTCCTCATACGGGAATAGCCATCTTTGGTACGAGTTCTTTAGTGACGTCGAGAGCGAGGACATGATCTTTCCACTATATCCCAAATCTCGCCCAATCTCGGCCCATTTCTTCAGCTTGCACACCTTTTCAAACCCTCCTCTGGTCTCGACCGCCTTTTTGAGTTTGTATAGATCCAGGGGACGTTTGTCAACGCTCGGGAATCGATTGAGATTGGTGCCATGCTGCTTGTGGAATTTCGCCAATTGGTCGAGATATGTGAGATTCGCACGAGTGCCTGGTATAATTGATTAGTTTATCAAGTAGGGCTGGATGAGTCGGAAAGTCGTAAAAGATTAGAGTAACTTACTGCCTTCGACGGAATTAAGTTCCTGCTTTCGCGTGCGAAAATGGAAGTGCTGAGAAGAGTCAGCAATGCATCGATCACCAAACCCAGGCAAATTGTGGTGTTTTGTTGGCATGAGCCATCGCCCTAGTATACTCCCCAGCTGTGAGAGCCTGTAGCTCGCATACGTACCTCTGTGTCTATCGCAAAGTCTGGCTGCCAGTTCTCCGGTGGGATGATCTTGCATATTCCGTATTTCGACCCCTCGGCGGAGATTTTCTTCATGTATTCGAAAGGATCCTTGAATTCCTCCTCCGTCGGTCTAAATGTTGGCGCTTCCTCCAATCCATGAGGGCGTATTCTCTTGGTGGTCTCCCGGCTGGCCGTGGGCTGTCCCCTCCTCTCGACGCTGGTCAAATCTAGAGGGAGAGAGTGCATTGCGCTCAGTGGGAGCGGTGCCGCGGCAGGATTATTCGCATTTCCGTTCACAGTCGGCTTTCCTCGAGTTGAAGTCGCACTACTGGTCATACCGCTGGCGGGCGAGGCTCGCATCGTGGAGCTCGAGGCCGCGGAGGCCAGAGGAACCTGGACCATCGTGATGGCAGGCAAGGAGGAAAGACGGTCGATATCGGATCGTTTGGGGATTTTCGGGGGGCCAGTTATCGCTCGCAGGTAATCGACATTGAAGGTTGAATGTTGGGTTGATTACGGGCTGCACACCAGCCTGGAAGAATCAGATGTGTTGGTCGGAAGCCCCTCTTGCTCGTCCAGCTCCCATCGGCAGATATAATGTGGAGGCAGTAAGTGAATTACTCAGTACCATTCCCTGTTACGATTCAATATTGCGAGTTTCGAAGAAGACCGGTGAATTGTTGCCGATATTGGAGGTAGTGGTACGTGGGATCGTGGGATCGTGGGATGGGTGGTGAAGGGAGATGTAATGGTAGTGCGGAGAGATATGGGAAGGGAGGCAAATGTTCACGCGGGACTAGCAAAGAGACCACATACTGGGCTGTTATGGGCTGCTATGGGCCATCAGCTCAGACCGCAAGGCCTAACGAGTTTAGCGGCATGACACCCCCAAAAAGCGCCTTCCATTTTGCCAACACGCACATCATCCCTGTAACTCCCCAGATTCGGTCAGAGCAATACTCAAGCCATGCAATCAGATTTTAGTCAGAAAAAAAGCAATTATAATCTTCAATTTATAGCGTCTTATCTCAGGGCACACAACTCGGCGATACTGCACGAGGTTCGTCTTCCCCTTTGCATTTCTGCGGTCCCATTCTTTTGGGGGGTCGATCGCTGCTTTCCGAATTCGACGGATAGATATTGCAGGGGAGGCTTTAGAACAAAAAGTCCAAGCTTCGTCTAAAAGGCCAATCAAAGAGGTATGTCGTTCAAATCGCGCCTTCCTCACAATGGACCATAAAAGCGGCAGCCAAGTATGTACCTCGTTTTTGCTGTTAACCTTATAAAATATTGACCTAGAGTTTTAGGATAATCGAACTTCATTGTTCCAAATCACTTAGGTTAACACTATGAATTGTCCTAATTCTTTAGGTTAGTTGTTTTAGACTACCTCGGAGAGTTGGAATAATGAGCGAGGTAGGCAGGCGCGATCCTGAAAGTTTACTGTCGCTTTCACAATCATCACAACACAGAGGAAGACAGTATATTGATGAGAAAAGAGTAGTTTGAATAGACAAAGTACTCTGCCCTTGGATTTCTATAGCAAAACTATGTTGTGTCGACTATCAAATTTGTTCCTTCTTCCATTGTGGCCGGCCCGGCGATTCATCGACAGGGTCCCCGAACATCTTCGGGCGATCCGAATGGTCTGCGATTTCTTCAACCCCGCACAACAATCAATCAATACTTACGAAAACCAATCGTTGAGTCGTTTGACCTTTTGGTAACGGTCTGGAGGTCGATCGTCTCTATATTGTTGTCCACAGGGCAAATGACCAGTTAATGCCTTGTCGCGCTTGTACAAGTACTTGTTCCTTCGATCCGTCAAGACGGTAGCGGTCCCTTGCCCGAGATATGCCAATTGACGTAGCGGCATTCCTCAACTCTTCTGGCGAAACTGCTTTCGGAATTGCAAGACTCTGACATCTCCTGGATAAATTAAGCGGCTTCGGGTCTCATGGGCTGAAGAATACTAGTAGAGGGCAAAATCTTAACGTCGCGGGATTTAAGGAGCTCTGTCAGCTTTATCGAATGTTCCATGCGCCGCATCAGGGCCGCTGCCGCTTTTACTCCTGCAGGGTCGTTCCTTCCCGAAGCCTGGGTTCCGTTGACTCTTAAAATAACGTGACGATTGCCGAAGGAACCTCATCGCTCTTTAGCTTGTCCTATTCGGTTCATGGACGTCACCACCCAACCGATCCGACTATCAACATAGCTTCTGAGCAGAAATGCCTCTTGACCGTCCCATTCCAGCCTTCTACTGCTGCTATCTTTTGAGGTCGACAGTCAGTCACGCTAGTGTTTATGTTGGCTCAACTCCCAATCCAAGTAAGTACTTGCGCCGTCATGGAAATTGCGACCCGTTGATGTTTATGCTGACACGCTTCAGTACGACGACTTCGTCAACACAATGGCCTCACAAAAGGAGGCGCCGTTCGAACGGCGCGACAGAAAGCCAGGCCATGGGAGATGGCTTGTATTGTTACTGGCTTCCCAAGTAACATAGCTGCTTTGCAATTTGAGTAAGTCGGAATACACGTGGGGAGCTGTCACGTGGATCATGTGTGGCTGAATTACTTCATCTTCAAGTTAACTCAAGAAACCTTCGTCTACCAAATTCTTAGTCAAGAAATCGCGATATCGACTCCCAATCAATATCCTTAAGCACTTCTCAAACCCAAGCTCTACATTTACTAATTTTATCAGATGGGCATGGCAAAATCCACACATCACTCTACATATCGCCCCCGAAGAGAGAATCCAACATGCAACACAAAAGAAAAGATCTGGTCACCCAAAAAGGCCTCGGCATACCGTGGGGTCATTATTGTCAAATCTCCATCTCCTCCTTCGGTCGCCTTCCTTCTCTCGATGGCCTCTCGAAATCCGATTCTTCTCCAAAGACGTCTATAACACGTGGGCAAAATGGACCAAGTCGACTCCTGAGACTGTACGAGACTCTATTCAAATTAGACAAGATTTTCTGAGGGAAATTGACAACGTTTCAGATGAAGATGTTGGCAAGGAACCTGGCCAAGATTCCATATATACACGCATGTCACACGTCCCAATTGATTATACAGGCAAAAAAGAACATGTCCTCAAATCGAAAGATACCATCGATTTCGAAAGAGAAGGGGATTGTGCTGTATGTCATGAAGCACTCGAATCTGGTGGAGGCATGCATATTGTTTGTCCGACATCTGGATGTGAGGCAGTTTCCCATACAACTTGCTTGGGGAAGCATTTCCTAAAAGACGACGAAGACGAGTTGGTTCCCGTCCGGGGTCACTGTCCAAGTTGCAAGACCGAATTGGTTTGGGTCGATCTCGTCAAAGAGATGAGTCTTAGGATGAGAGGGCAAAAGGAGGTAGAAAAGCTTCTGAAAGTAAAGAGAAGCAGAAAGGGCAAAGAAAAAGCATCATCGCAGGCGATAATTCCAGAGTCGGATGCAGAAGAGGAGTCCGATAATGAAGCGGACATAGAAGAAGAAGAAGAAGCCGACTTGGTGGATATCGCTACGAAAAACACCAATCTACCAGAAGGAGACAAATGGAATATCATAGATGATTATGACGCATCAGACACGGAATCAGTTGCCAGTATGGCTAGCAACATTTCTCTGAAAAATGGCGCATCTCGCACGCATAAAGGTGCAGCGCTTGGCAGGATTATTGAGGATAGTGATTGGGATGAAGCGGAGGTGCTGGATTGAGTATAGTAGGAAACAGAAGTCTGGATGGCAATTGTGACAGTCTTGCGCCTCCAAGAGCTTATCTCACAGAAATAGCCAGGTACCCGAATGTTTGGGTTATATATTTCTCTTGTTAATTACAAAACTACTCAATTCCACTACTAATAAGAACATCAACCGAACATTTCATACAATTTGTAGTGAGCCCAATTCCTCCATTTCCCATGACGTTTTCCCCCAAAACCTCGGTCTCCCTCGTTCTCCAAATCTCCGCGTTCGTTCGGCAAACCTATCTCACCTGTCGAAAAGAAAAGGGCCGGTTAAGATCTCCGCAGTTCCCCGCATTTCACGTCTGCACCCAATTTCAACCTCTCCTCCTCCGATCAACGTGTTTTTTGTAGCCGGGAAATCGCCCATTGGTTGTCTCCTTGCCTTTGGTGGGCTTTTTTACAACAGTCATATGACATTCACACACCCTCATGTCTTTGTTATTTTTCGTCCACTTCTGGGATCCACTTTTGAGTGAGGAGTGAGGAGTGAGGAGTGAGGAGATTTTACCCCAGTTCTTTACACCCCTGGGGTGCGGGGCGGGTTGCCCGCGGGAAAGAGGCGACTTCCTTGGGGATTTGATGATGGGGGAGAAGGGTGATTGGATGTTTGAAGTGGTTGATGGGATGGTCGATGAGATGGTTGGTTTCCACTTGGCCAATTTTTTTTCATCTCAAGTAAGCTTGGGGAAGACTCTCTCCACTTTTGGCAGCTTTTTCCACATGACATGCTTCTTTTGTTAGTTCGCTCCGGGTCCTTAGCATTGGTATGTGGGGATTATATGTTAGGTTATAGCTTTGGATTAAGCTTGGGGG
>LLEY01000277.1:0-57282 GCA_001414485.1 Calycina herbarum | reverse complement strand
TAGTTAGTAGTTACTTTTATACTTTACTTAGTTAGTAGTTATTCTTATACTATATTTAGTTAGCGGTTATTCTTATACTTTATTTAGTTAGCGGTTACTCTTATACTTTACTTAGTTAGTAGTTACTTTTATACTTTACTTAGTTAGTAGTTATTCTTATACTATATTTAGTTAGCGGTTATTCTTATACTTTATTTAGTTAGCGGTTACTCTTATACTTTACTTAGTTAGTAGTTACTCTTATACTTTGCTTAGTTAGCGGTTATTCTTATACTTTACTTAGTTGGCGGTTATTCTTATACTTTACTTAGTTAGCGGTTACTTTTATACTATATTTAGTTAGTAGTTACTTTTATACTTTGCTTAGCTAATAGTTATTCTTATACTTTACTTAGTTAGCGGTTACTTTTATACTATATTTAATTAGTAGTTACTTATATACTTTACTTAGTTAGCGGTTACTTTTATACTATATTTAGTTAGTAGTTACTTTTATACTTTGCTTAGTTAGCGGTTATTCTAATACTATATTTAGTTAGCGGTTATTCTTATACTTTACTTAGTTAGTAGTTATTCTTATACGTTATTTAGTTAGTAGTTACTCTTATACTTTATTTAGTTAGTAGTTACTTTTATACTTTACTTAGTTACTAGTTATTCTTATACTATATCTAGTTAGTAGTTATTCTTATACTATATTTAGTTACTAGTTACTTTTATACTATACTTAGTTAATAGTTATTCTTCTACTTTATTTAGTTAGTAGTTATTCTTATACTTTAGTAGTTACTCTTATCCTTTATTTAGTTAGAAGTTACTTTTAATTTTTATATAACTTTTAACTCTTACTTTTATTATATCGTTATATTATAGTCAAATAAACTCTTCTACTTTTAAATCTTTTTCTACTTTTATTTTATTTTTATTTTTTATAGAAATAAATATACTATATCGCTGCTACTACTACTACTACTGCTACTATACTCTATATAGTTACTACTACTACGACTTCTACTATTACTAGTTATCTTTACTCTTACTAAACCTAGCTTTATATATATAATTATATAGCTAACTAAGCGCTAGCTTATCTGCCTACCTAGCCTAACTTAGAAATAAATACCTTCTTATACTTATATCTTCTTCTTACTAAGCTTTCTATAACTTCTACAACTGCCACTGCTACTGCTACTGCCGCCTTTCTTTATAACTTATAAAATACCTAACCTAGCTACTTTACGTTATATTTTATAAACTTCTATCGACCTACTAGCTCTAGTTCGAGATGCTCTTAAAGCTTTAAACGCCGTTCTTAATATCGCTAGCTAGATCTATACTAGCTTATTAACTCTTAGTTAATACTAGTATCAGGAATCATAGTTAGCTTAGTCTAGACTATAACGATAGTAGTAGTAGTGGTTATAAATACTTATATATTATACTAGCTAACTTAAATATAACTTAATTACTCTAACTCCTAATCTTATAGTAGATCTCCCCTACTCGCTGCTATACCTACATCTAGTTGCTCTCCTAACGTTCAAATGCCCCCTCCCCTGGCTCGTTTAGCCACTGCTACTACCACTCCTCTCCTCCTTAAAACCTAACCTCCTAACAGATCCGAAGCAGCTGCCTGACCTGGTGTAGAAAGAATAGCCTTAGGAGCATAAGATGCGGATATATACATAGCCGCTGATCTTTAATAGTAGTATAGATACTCTAGGACAGCCTACACCGGAAGCACTGGTCTCGTCTAGCCAGCTTAAGCCGCGACCGCTACTGCCGGTATACCGCTATATCACAGCTCTTCTCTACTATGTACGGACAGTCCTAGTAGCAGTGGCTCTGCTCCTCCTCCTCTATCATCTGGTAGTAGATATAGTAGCTGTGAAGTACCTAGTGGAATCGCTCTAGCTGCTCGTCTTGCTATACCTTAGCTCGTAGTGCCTAGTAGATGGCTTCAGCCCCGTTCTCAATACCACTACCACTGCCACTGCCTTCGACAGTCTCGCTCTACACCTCCCGTGGCTCTAGTGATGTATTACATCGGTTATACGGAATACTGTCAGTTGTAATACAGCTGGTCGTGTCTAGATGGCCGTCTAAATGCTTAGCTAGCACTGCTCGTCGACAGCTGCGACTCTTAAGATACTCTGTTAGCGCTACCTCGTCCTCTGCCTTAACTGAGTACGCGTTAACCAGCTCTTGCCGGGGAGCGGGGAACTGGCCACTGCTGCTGCCACTGCTGCTGCTACTGCTGCTGCCACTGCTACTGCTCGGGAGAATGATAATTGAGTCGCTGATCTCACCAGCCCGCTCGCCTCGTCCTGCCTGCTGTATGAAGCTGGTCAACCTATACGGCCGGCCTAGATGGATAATATAAACCACGCCTAGAATGTTAATACCCGTCTCAAGCGCCCCGGTTACTACGATCTACCCGCCACTGCTACTAGCCCACTGCTCGAGCAGCTCCTGCTTACTAGTCGCCGTAGCCTTATAAAATAGACAATCCATCTCCTCAGCTACGCTCTCCCCGTAAGCATAGCTCCGTACGTAGATAACCCCTCGGGACCCCGGTAGTAGTTATAGTCGCTGGATTAGTAGCTCAGCCGTCTCTCAGATGTCCCTCTAGCACTCGATTACCTGGTATTAGATAGTTAGCTACATCGTCGACTGCTAGTAGATCTACGTATGCTTAAGTAGTAGATTAGCCCGAAGTACTAGCTTAAGCCTCGTAAGAAGCGTTGCCGTTAGACACGTAAAACGGCACTATAAGTACCGTAACTGCCACAGCTGGCAGAGCTTGGCCTAGTATAATATATCAGTAACAGCAACATAGCACTCGTTAAAAAAGACGTGAGCCAGCTGCTTACTCAGCTCAAGTCCCTTAGCATAGTAGAGAAAGTCGCCCTCAACTGCTCGGTCTACACTGACAATTAGCAGCTGTGGTAGCAGTACCCATTCCCGCTGCCACTGCTACTCCTTATACGTGATCTAGCATGCCCTTGCTCGACTGATTAGATCGTCTACTAAAGCCGCAAATGGCACTACTACAATCACTGTCTGCTAGGACGCCATAGCCGTAACGGAGAAGAATAGCAGACTCTTACCACTGCTAGTACTAAGTACGATGATCTATAGCTGTTATAGCGTAGCTGTATACACTAGCTTAAGCGCCTCTGCCTAGCCTTGAGATCGCGGTTGAGTATCTGGTCCTAAGACCTTCTATAGTCCTTAGATTGCTCTGCTTAGCTCAAGCTTCTCTTGCTTAACTGGTCGTAGTAGCGGACTCCTAGAACGCTTGACTACTACTGCTACTGCTACTTCCGCTCCCTTTAACTTAAGATAGAGAAATTTATACCATGCTTATGATGCCTGGCTGTACACGCTGACCAGATCTGGCCCGAGTCGATTTAGAAACGCTCTGTCGATAGCGTAGTGCCCTGCTGCTGTCTGTCGGCTATGTGCTGACTGCTGAACTAGAATATGCTTAAATAAGCTCTACTTAACCTTACTATCGCTCTCCCCTACCACTGCCTTATTATCCTCGTCCTTATCCTCGAGCCTCTGTCTCCAGATCCGACTTGCTTTACACAGATACTTATCGCTAATAGCAATAGTAATATGCTACTAGCTTAAGACGGTTAGCCGGACCCTGAGATGCTTAGCCGTTGCTACTGCCACTGCTGCCGACAGCTGGTCTTAGAGCCATGGTTTCTCCTTCTCGACTATAAATAAGAAGTCGCCCTTAGTCTTTAAGACTACTCGCGTAAATAGCAGCATATAGACGAGATATTAGACAATAATCTAGCTAAGCTGGTCGGGGAAGCAGCGGAAGACATACTCTGTCTTACCTCGACGCTTACAGCTCTTGTTATATATAGTAACCACTACTACTCGCCTATTAATAACAAAGATATTCCGACTTAAGATAACGCTATTACAGACCTTAATTAAGCCGATCTCAGGACTCCTCGCTGGTTGTCCTCCTTAAATATATATAGCTACTATAAGCTTAAGTAGAAACTGCTTCTCCTAGGCCAAGTACGCCTTATATAGTTGTTCTGCCCATTTCTCCTGGCCACTACTACTACTACTGCTACTACTCTTAACCAGCTTCTCATTCGCCTTTAGCATCCGCTCCCATAGAAACTCCTAGCTGACCTTCTAGCGTATATTGTCTAGGTAATTAAGAAAGCTATAGCCCTTTTACTAGAACCGCTACGCTGTCCCTATACTATCAACCAGCTATGGTAGTAGCACTGGCTTCACACTCTAGCTAAAAAGCAGCTCGTAGAGCAGCCCTTCTAGCTCGACTGTGAGCTCCTAACACATCCCCTACACCTTAGCTATTACCACTCCCTTACTATTATAGAAGACAGTTTAGCAGTTATCTAACTAGTAGATATTAGCCTCTGATAACTGGTTCCGGTTCTGTACCTGCCTAAATACAAGCTATAATAAGATACTCGATGCTAGTAAGAATAACCTCTTATATAAGTGGTTCCGCCGGTACTCCTGAATACGCTCTGCTACTGCTCCTGCTACTGCCCCGACCTCTTTCTAACTCGGTAAGCCTAGCTCTAGCTAGCCCTGCTTAGATACTGTTACCTTAAGTATAACTAGTCGAATAATCTATATTATATATACTAGATATATTATATATTAAAATAACAGGTAGAATCGCTTAGTCTAGGGATTAACGCCACAGATAGCTAAGTAGTATATAACCGGCGACTCGTACAGAAACAGCTGGCTAGTGTCTTACGCTAGAAGACTAATAATCAATGCTATAAGTGTGTTATTAAGATGGTTCTCTGCCACTGCTACTGTAAACCCTTCTCTAGCATCGCCATCTATATCTTCGTCTATGCTTCTAGCTACGTCCGCTACGGCCACGGCCCCGTCTATGCTCCTTACATCGTCTGCCACTACTACTGTCTCGACCGTAGCCACTGCCTCTTTTACCTCCTTAATATACTGTAACTGTAATTCCGAAAACGTCGCCTCTGTCTCGCTCTCTTCGCCTAGTTCGGAGGCAGCTCGTATAACGTAGTAGAGTAATCGAGCAAACGTCTGGCTATACTAGGGAACGGTTTTCCTATGGTTCTAGGGTAGTTTAAACGGCCGCTGGCTTGCTACCTCGTTCTTAGGCGACGCCTACCACTTAAGAATGTCCTTATACTAGCTAACGGCGGCAAGCGTGCCTAGACTCCGCTATAGAATCCGCTCCTAGCTCTAGCAGACGCGTTCTAGTTCTGGCTTAGTAGTAGTAGCAGTGGCTGTAAATCTAGCAGTCGTAACTAAGTCGTGTATTAAACCAGCTAGCACCTCCTCCTAGCCGGTGTACTATAGCCACGGATCGATTTCAGTTGCCATAGTACTCGCTTTATACTCTTCCTCTTCCTTCTTTATCCACTCCTCAATTTCAGCCTTAATCGCCGCCCCTATATCCCCGGTATCATCGCTGCCACTGCCTCTGCCACCGCCCTAGCTGTTATTAACATCACGTAACTATCCCGTCACGTCTACCACCTAGTATCGCGCCTGCTTCTCTATAAACCACGTCTACAGCTGGACTGCCTAGAATAGCTGGTCGTCTAGAAGACGCTTTTTCAAATGCTTTATATTACAGTGCTTTCGTATAATACTTCAGCTGGTAGTTATATATAGACAGTCCTAGCACTAGAAGCCGTTTAGAATAGGGAGAACTGACTACGGCGAAGACCTATTAGGTAGCAGTAGAACGCTACGGAAGTCGTACTACCACTACTACTGCTTAAGATACTGTATAAGCTGCTCTCGGAATTATAGTCTAACCTAGTGCTTCCTAGATAAGTAGTTACAAATCCCATCTAGCTAGAGAGCTTACTAACAGCAGTAGCAGATAATTACATAATACTCTAAGTTCAGTGTTAGCCATAGCTATACTGCTTCTAGGAGTGGCAGTGGCAGTTATATAGACTGAGTAGACATCCTAGAATTGATTTATATAGAAGAATCAAGCATAGAAAAGTATAGTTCTTAACTCGTTTACTAGACATGTTTAGAAAACGAGCTACGATGCACAGACCAGCTTCTGCCCAGTGCTATAAGCGAGCCTCACCAAAAAAGCTCGTATTATCGACAAAACGAGATATAATACCGTTAGGATCTTTGTTATTATCTCTTTCTTCTTAGCCTCTAACCTTTCCTCTTAATAAGCTAAGGCTTTCTAACTATTAATAAACTTAGGTTTCTTATTATAGTTTAGATAACTAGTATAGAAGGAACAGAGTAACTTATAAAGTAGGCTATAGAGTAGGCTATAGAGTAAGTTACAGGATCGGTGCAGAGTAGGTCAGGTGATCGTTAAATCACGTTTTTATAGAATCGGTAGTATAGATAAAGAGTAAAAGACTTAATTAACTTGATTTCTAACTATAAGAATAGTAGAGAGCTATATATACTTCTAGGATAAGTACTAGAAGCTTCTATAGCTTATAAATATAATAGTTACTAGAAGATTCTAAGGATCACGTGTTTACGTAACCGAGAACGTAACCGAATCTTCTAGACAACACTAGAAAGAACTAGTATAGACTAAGGTTTAAACCTAAAGCCTATTACTTTGTTACAAGGGTAACAGCTCCGCTAAGCGTTCTAGCAGCTTCCTTCCTACGCTAGGGCTACTACTAATTAGAATAAGTGTTACCCAGCGCCGCTATTGCTTTCTAAACCTTTATAACACTCATCTAATATAGATTCTTATTCTATTCCAACGCTAAAACAGCTACGTAAAGAACTCTCTCGCGACGACCGCCTACGGATCTAAACTCTCTTCTTCGACGCTAATTTCACACGCTCCTAAATAGCTCTATAAACAGGCTATTCTTACGATCAAGTTTGCTATACTCTTACCCACCGTCTTACTCTCTAAAAGAAGAAAACCGGCAAACGTATTCTTCTTAATTCACTATAACGTAAGCGTCTTATTAAATAGGTTACTACCTCCTCTAAGAATCGACAAACATAGTAGAGTAAGATCCCCGCTATTCTAGGCTGGGATTACGAAGAGTATACTATCCGAACTGCTTTTAAGAGAGAAGGGTTTAGCTAATATATTATAAAGAGAAAGCCTCCACTTACTCTAGAGTATACGAAGGCTAGATTAGCGTAGGCAGAAGAGTATATAAGGTGGTTAGAGGAGTAGTAGAACTCTATTCTTTGAAGTAACGAGACTTAGACATAACCTAGGATATATATAAAACTATAGGTAACTCGGAGGAAGGAGGAAGTAACTAATAAGGACTATATAGCTCCGCGCTATCAAAGGAGGATAGGTTAGATGTTTTAGAGCACTATTTCAGGCAAATACAGGAGGTATAGAGGGCTCTTCTAGGAAAAGGATTAGGAGATAATTAACGAGGGTTTCTATTACGGTATTATTATCCTAATTATAGATAAAATACTAGAGTAATACTCTAATCTTCTATTTTAATAAGACAACGCGAAAGAACATGCTTCTAAATTCGTAAAGTCTGTATTTAAGAAGGTAGGACTTATACCTAGAGTAATAGAGTAGCCTGCTAATAGTCTAGATCTGAACTTAATAGAGACTGTTTAGGATTAGATAAAGGACTATATTTAGAAACACTATCTCTCTGTCTACTCTTCCTATAAAAAGCTACGTAAAGCAGTTCTTAAAGCCTAGGAATCTATCTTATACGAGCGAATTAGAGAATTAATAAGAGGTATAAAAGCAAGATATCAGGCTGTAATAGACGCCGAAGGTTATAGTACAAATACTAGTAAAGATTAAGAAAGCGGCACTGTCTCTATAAAATGAGTTCCCTAGCTCCTTAGCGGAGCTGTTACCTCTGTAACGAAGTAGTAAGTAAGGTAATTATTACCTAATACTAATAACTAGTATATATATATTCTAAGTAGTAGGAAGTTAAGGTTATTATAATATAGCGACGATCGTTCTTAGTATAAAAAGAATAGTATATAGCTACTTTATAATTAAAATCCTTTATATATTAAGAAAGAGATATTTATTATTTAACTTCGATAGAAGTTATAATAGAAGAAAGAAAGAGCTGTTAACTCTCTAATAAATATTTCTTAGACTATATTTTAAAGTATAGAGATATACTAGGCTAAGAAGAGAATAGTATTATAAATTACACTTATATAGTAAGTAGTCTAGATAGCGCTCTAATAGAATAAGATATAACGTTTAGGAAATAGAAGGTAATATAGAAAGGAATTAGTAATATAAAGATATTTAAGAATTCTAGAATCTTACTATTAGAAAGAATTAAATCTAAGTAAAAAAAGAAGAATTATATAAAGTAACTCTAAAAGCTTCGAAATATATTTAGACGACTATTAGACAGTCTAGAAAGAGAATAAAGCACTCTACGATTATGTCGAGTAATTGTAGCAGTAGTAGTAGTAGAATAGAAGGCTTGTAGAGAGCTCTTACTCCTCTCTCCGACGTGCTAATAACTAATAGCGAAGGCGGAACAACGAACGAAGAAGAGCAGAGTAAGAGAGAATAGAGAGGAGTATTAGAATACGCAGACGCGATAAAGAAGAGCCTAATCTAAGTAATACTCGACTCGGTAATAGAGGAAAGAGATATTAAAGTAATTATTAAGATAGTAGAAAAGGTGCTTAAGTATAGAAGAGCTAGGAAAGGAGGAGACGAAATAATAATAAGAGGTATTCTACGAGAGAAGCTCGCGATCGCGGTAAAGAAGATAGGAGATATAAAGGAACGAACTCTAACGTAGGTAGAGAGAGTTAGAGCTAGAGAGCTATAGAGAGAGGTAGGAACCACGTTATAAAGAGAATATAGAGCACTGAAGATTATATAACAAGGGAGTAAGTATAGAGAACGCTAGAGCTAGGAGAGGCTAGCTCTTCGGAACTATATTCTAGAGGTAGTAATAATAGAAGAAGTAAGAAGGCTATACTTAAAAAAGATGTTATAAAAGATATAACACTTTATATATAAGAGATACGTAGTAGAAGCAGTAGCTTAAAGGTGCTTTAAGTACTAGAAGTAGAGGTATATAGTACTCTTCTATAAATAAGAAGAGAGGTATATCTAGTATACGTACGAGAAGTACGAAGAGAGTAAAGAGGAGTGCTCTAGTAAAAAGAATCTAAAGAAACATCTAGTAAAATATAGGAATTATAAGAGAGAACACCTAGTATTTATAAAGAAGTGTCGAATAGGATAATAGTACTATAGGTAAGTAAGAGAACGATACCTAGATAGGCTAACCTCGTTTATAAATCTATAAAGGGCTTTAAAGAAAGGAGAGATAGAGACGCTCTACCTGTTCGCGTTTAGCTATAAAGAGAGCTTATAAGCTACGAGGAAGAGACTAAGGCAAGGATCCGTACTAAGGAGGCTAACAGATATAAGTAAGGCAGGACTTATAAACGAGAGTAACCTTACTTAGTTTCTCGAAAGGCCGAGAAGCTCTCTTAGTATAATAGAGAACTAAGTAGAAGAAGACAAAGTAGAAGTAAGCTAAACACTATCTATAGAACTACTATAAGTATAATAGTACTATACTAGAATACGAGGAAGATACTAGAGATAATTAATATAGCTCTAAGTTATAAGAAGAAATATAATATCCTAGTAATTTAAGAGCTAGCGTAGAATAACATAAGAGACTCTTTAAGCTACTTATTAGACTTAAGATATAATATAATTTAGTTAGATAAGACAGTAGTACTCTTTATATATAAAAGGTATTTAAAAGAAAGCTAGATATACGCTACTAGTAAGAACTAGGCGAGTATAACAATAGGTAAGAGAGCGAATAAAATAATAGTCTACTTAGTATATAACCTATAAGCTAGGCGAATACTAATTAAGAATATACTTTAATAAGTAAGACTAAGAAGAGCGCTTATAGTAGGAGACCTAAACACTTACTACTCTTTCTAAGATATCTATAGAAGATATAACTAGAACGTAGACCTTACTCTTAAGCTTACTACATAGTAGGCGCTTAAGAGGAATATACTATATAGCGAGGTTACCTAGAGAAGAGAAGGCTCTTATAACTTAATAATTAACTTAGCCTTCTCTACTAGAAACGTAGCTACTTAGCAGAGGACGCTAGATCTACTAGGGTCTAACTATATAGCTTAACTTCTTATAATAGCAGCTAGAGAAGAAAGAGAGACACCGTAGATACTCGGCTATAGCTAGAGACTAATAGACGAAGTATTAGTAAAGGCAGAGGCTAATTACCTTATAATACTAGTAATCTAGAACGTATAAGAGCTTAAGAGAGCTGTTAAGAAGCTCGTAGAAGAGCTTCAACGAATAGCTCGAGCCTCGACGCCGCTTTAAAAGCTAGATAGAGAGAGAGCGTAACCTTAGTAGAATATAGAGGTTAAAGAGGCGTTAAACAAAGTAAGAAAGTGCAAAAGAACCTAGAGAGAGCTATGTATAAGAAGCTTAAGGAAATAGCTTAATAACGCTCTTTAAAAGCTTCGAATAATAAGTAGAAAGGCAAAGACGAAGAGCTAGAGAGAGGCACTTACAAAGATAGTAAAAGACGATAAGAAACTATAGATACTTAAAAAGTAAATATATCTTAAAAAATACGTAAAACCTAAAGTACTAGTACTACTAACACTTACCTCGCTTAGTAGGGTAAAAGGCGAGAACTATAAAGATAAGGCTTATATCCTTATAGAGAAGTTCTTCCTAGAATTAACAGCCGACTACTCTAGTATCTTAAACAGGGAATAGAGCCTTAAGAGCTTCTCTTAGAAGTACGAAGTAAGCTAGCAGGTAACTAAGAAATATATTAAGGTAGTAATAAGATTAGCGCCGTAGAAAGTACTAGGGTTTAATATACTTATAAATAGCTTTCTAAAAGCGTATAATAAGCTACTTCGAGAGGTACTCGTAGTAATAGTAGAAGTAAGCTTCTACTTATAATACTTTCTATTCTACTTCTACTATATAAAAGTAGTAGTACTTAGAAAACTAGGTAAAACAACAGAGGAATAAGATAAAGTAGAGGTCTACTAGCTAATAGCGCTACTCTTAACTATAGATAAGATCCTTAAGAAGGTAATAGCGTAGAGGCTTACGAAGCTCGCAGAAGACGCTATAATACTCCTAGAGATATAAATAGGTAACTAGAAGTACTAGAATATAGAACTAGTAATTAGAATAGTAATAGAGAGAGTATATATAGTATAGGAAAACAAGAGCTACGCGTCCTTAGCTTAGTTAGATATAGTAGGGGTATTCGACAGAGTAGATTATACGTAGCTACTCTATACTCTAAGAGAGAAGAAAGTACTATAGTAGATAGTAACCTAGATAGAAAGCTTTCTCTTAAGATATAAAGCTACGTTATTCTTTAATAAAAGGTTTATAAACGAAAGAAGCCTAGAATAAGAAGTGCTATAAGGATTAGTACTATCTCTAATACTATTTATTCTTTTTACCTTAACACTATATAATAACCTAGTAAGAATCGATAGACTAATTATAGTAGGCTTTGTAGACGATATAAACCTACTTATAATATTAAAGAGTATAGTAGTAAACTATAGAATACTCAAGTTAGTCTAAAGAGTATATAACAAGTAGGCAAATAAGTAAGAGATAGCTTTTAGCCTAGAAAAGATAGTACTTATATACTTTATAAGAACAAGAGCTCTATAGAAAGAAATAGTACGGTTTAGAGAGATAAGGCTTATACTAGTCGAGTACGTAAGGTTCTTTAGAGTTAAGCTTAATAGGAAACTAAACTAGAAAGCGTATAAAGAGAGAGTATAGAAGAAGCTTATAACGTAGACCTTTACGCTTATAAGGCTTGCTAATAAGACATAGAGCGTCGATTACTACTATATAAAGTAAATATATATAGTAGTAATAAGAAGTATAATTATATATAAAGTATTAGCTTAGTACTATATAATACTAAAAGAATAGAGTATAAAGAGAATAGTAAGAAGCTTCTCTATATAATAATTAAAGTGTTTATAAGTAGTAATAGGAGTATATAAAGCTACTCTAATCTAGAGCCTAGAGGTAGAGGTAGACTACGCCCTAGTAGATCTCTACTTTAACCTTTAAGTAGCTGCTTTTAAAAAGAAATTCCAAACGTCTTAACTAGGAAAGCTAATCTAAGGTGCTTACGAGAATATAGCTACGTAGCTAAGAAGAAGAAAGAGGAGACTGTCAAAGCTAGGAAAAGTAATACTATACTACTAGAGAGCGAGGTAAGTATAAGAAGAAGAGTAGAGAATAGAGAGAAAAGGTTTTAGATATAATACTACGCTCGTAGAGTAGTAGGAACACTTAGAGACTTAAAGAAAGAGAGCTTAAGAGAAGAACCTAACACGGTATATAGAAGTGTTAGACGAGGTAGACCTAGTAAACTAGGAGCTACGGAAAGTCTATAAAAGGCTTACTAAGGCAAAGAGCTCGCTACTCGTCTAGGTAAGAACAGAGGCAATAGAGCTTAACGCCTTCCTCTTTATAAGAAGGGTACTAGGCTAGCTAATACTATAGTATACGTATATAGGCAGAAGAGAGACAGTAGAGTATCTAGTACTATTCTACTAAGAGATCTTATAAGAGAGAGAAGCACTTATAAGAGCTCTTAGAAAGAGTATCAGAGACTTAAGAGAGCTTAGAGAAGCACTAGCGAATAGGAAGCTAGCGCCGAGAATTACTACCTAGCTACTTAGGCTTAGAAGACTTTAGGAATATAGGCTAGTGCTAGAATTACTCGAAGAGAATAGAGAGGAAGGCGAGGAAGAGGTAAGAGAAAGAGAGGAAGAGAAAGAGAGGGCCGAGGCGTGTCGGAGAGTAAGACCCCGGCTTCGTTAGTTTTAAGAGAGCGCCTAAGCGCTCTCTATACTACTAATACACGCTTTAGCAGTTGAGCACTTTAACCTACCTCTCTAGTTTATTACTAGGTCGGAGAGAAGAGCTCTAAATAGACAGCAGTAGGAATTAAGGAAGAAGTATCGTATACTTATAAAGAAACTAGAGAGGCGAAGAAGAATAGGCTAAAAGGTATTATAAACTAGAATAGAAGATATACTACTTACTCTTAGAGCTCGGCCTACGGCCTACGTAGCGTAAGAATAATAATAATAATAATACTATTAGAAAGACTATTAGATATTATATAACTAATAAATATTAGAGATAATCGATCTAACAACTTCTAAGGAAGTTAGATAGAATTAGAGTAATAAGTACTAATTCTAGTAATATAAAGATTCTATATAAGACTAGTATATCTACTATTAGATAGGAGCTTCGTACTTAACTTTAGTTATTAATCTTATTATCTTATTTAATATCTTTAATATAAGTAATAAGTTTACTTCTAAGTAAATATACTAGCGTATCTATACTTCTTATCTATATACTAACCTTCGAGACTTAGTTACCTTTATTTAGTTTGTTTAAGTTTCGTTATAGAAAGCTTTATATAGTCTTAACTATTATAGATACTTCTTAGTCTAGAATCGCTTTTATCTTTTCTAGATCTATTTCTACTCCTAAGTTAATATTAAGAATAAACTTTAAATACTTCGTCTATATAACTAAGAATTCGTATTTATCGATATTAAGAAAGAGCTCTACGTTTTTAAACTCTTTTAAAATATACTTAACTTATTCTTTATATTCTTCGAGCGTTCTATCTATAAAGATTAGAATATTATCTATATAAGTAGAGTAGAAGTTATTAAGATATTTCTATAACGTCTAGTTAACGTATCTTTAGAACGTACTTAGTACGTTTATAAGTCTAAAAGAGGTAACTAGCTATTTATATAATCTATATCTTATATAAAAAGCTATCTTCTATTTATCTCCTTTTATAATCTAGATTCTATAAAAAGCCTAGCTTATATTAAGTTTCGTATACTATCTTATCTTACTAGCTTATTATAAGGTTTCGTAGATTAGAGGAAGTAGATTCTAGTCTTTTCGTATAACTTTGTTTAGTATATAGTAATCGATATAGAACCGTAGACCTTCTTCTAGCTTTTATATAAAGAGTATAAGAGTAGTAGTATAAGAGTTACTAACTCGAATCTAGCCTTTATCTATATACTCTATAAGTATTCTTTAAAGAATAAGAAGTTTATTAGAAGATATATTAGAGAGCGGTTCTTAAAAGACTATAGCTTCCTTTTTATCTTCTTTTATAAGTTCGATCTAGTAGTCTATTCTATCGCCTTATAAAGGAGGTACTTTATCTAAGTCTTTTAAGCTAAAAGTGCTAAGATAATCCTAAAACTATAGTAGTAGCTTTGTTTAAGAATCTGTCTTTGTCTTCTTCGTCTTCTTAAGTATTTTAGTAATATCTTATAAGCTAGCTAAGAATACTTATATATTTTAATAAGACTTATTCGTTATTATTTAAAGAGCTTTTATAGAGATAGGCTAGTAATTAACAGAGGAATTCGTATAGTAGCTTACTTCTAGACTTTTAACTTAATTTCGTATAACGTGGTTTATTAGAACCTAGCGTATATTAGAACCTGGCGTACTTTTTCTATCTTCTCTACTTTATTATTTTAATATATGTTATTTTAACAACTACTAATAGAAATTCAAACTTAAGAAGCTCGAATTATCTTAGTTATTAAGGTTATCCGATTATCTAAAAAGCTTAGTCGTCGAGCTACTATAAAAATCTACAAAGTCTTTAAAACTAGCTTTCGCTGTAGAATAAACAGCTAACTTCCCCTCCTAGAACGACGGCTAGTAAATATTAAATTAACTTAACTCGAGGAGGAAGTAATTCTTTAGAATATACTTAACTTAGATTCTAGAGAGTTTACACCCTAGCTAGCTAGTATAGAAGATATAGCAAATTATATTCTTAAATCGTAGAGAGAGAAACGCGTTAGTAAGCTTTAGGTATATCGATTTATACAACGATAACTAGGGTTAAAGACGCGTTTTAATCGCGTTTACGACTTCTAAAGAGCCTTATACAAAGATCCTAACCTAATTAGCGTATAGTTCCGACTTATATAAAATATAAGAGCGAAATATAGCGTTTTAGATTACGATTTCTATAACTTCGACGAAACAGGCTTTATAATAGGTATAATTTGCTCTATAATAGTTGTTACACGTGTAGATCGACGTAGTAGAGATAAGGTAGTTTAGCTAAGTAATCGGGAATAGGCTATAGTAATTACTTATATTAATAGCGAGAGTTAGAATATCTCTCTATTTTTAGTTATCTAAGAGAAGAATTATCTTACGAATTAGTATATAGACAGCGGCCTCTTATATAACTAGGTTATTAAACCGATAAGTAATAGATAGATAAACAACGAGACAGGTCTAGAATAGCTAAAACACTTTAATAAATATACTACTAGTTATATAAAGGGTCTATATTAAATACTAGTATTAGATAGGTATAAGAGTTATAAATCGGCTGAATTTTAAGAGTATTATAATATATATAATATTATAACTCTTAGACTACCTCTCTACTTATCTTATATAACCTAACTACTTAATATTAGATACTTTAGTATATTAAAGCAGGTGTATAGTCAGTAGATTAAGACGTTTATTAAAGCCTATATCAACTATATTACAAAGGTAGAGTTCTTTTTAGCTTTTATAGTAGTATATAAAGAATTAATAACGGTCTAGAACGCTTAAGCTGGATTCCGTAGAGCTGGCCTAGTGCCTTTTAACCTGTAAGTAGTACTTTTAAAGCTTAATATAAGGTTATAGACTCTAACTCCTCTAAGACCCTCTACTGCTAATTCTAATACTTAGATCTCCTAGACTCTCTTAAACTCTACTAAAGCGCTCTTATAATCGACTCTTATTTAGAAACGGATTACCTATTACTAGAGGAGCTCGCCGACTCTACTATTTAAGATAGTTACTATGTTAGTAAAAGGTATAAAGCGAATAGCTTATAAGATAACCTTATTATCTACTAAAGTACGTACTCTTTAAGCAGCGAATAAAGCCTTAAGCAAACGCTGTAGAGCTAAAAAGACTCGTATATATTAAGAGGGAGCACTTATAGTAGAGGATGTCTAAGATCTTTTAACTTAAAAGAACGTTAATAAGCAAGTACGACGCGACTTACGTATAGAGAGAGGTAATAAGAAGGAGGGGTAATCGTCTAGACAGTGTTATAGCACTTACGGAAAACCTAGTTATAATATATAAACTTGTTAAATAGATGTAGATATGTCTGATTCTTTGGATTCTAAGTAGTTATAGTTAATTTAATATATTATAGTTAATTTATTAATATTCAAAGTTGAATGCTAAGGAAAAGTACGCTAGGTTCTAATATACGCCAGGTCCTAATAAACTACGTTAAGTATATTTATTAAGAAGATAAAGTATTTAGAAGTAGAACTATTAATTTAAGCGTCTTATTTAATAATCTAGAGAAGTCTTAGAATTATATTATATAATTTTAAGTAAGGAATAATATAGAGAAACGACCTAGATTTATAATACCTATTAATATCTAAAGAGACAGCGGCGACTTCTATTACTATATTATCTAAGAGAGTATCAAAGCTAGAGAGTTCTTAAAAGGAGATAGAAATACGCTAAAGGTTATTCTAGGTAGTAAAGGAGAAGCTAATAAGTCTATATAATAAATATCTAGAGTTAAGAAGAGTCTTTATAAAACATTCTTTATTAACTAATATAAAAACTAAAAACAAGAGACTGTCTATTAACTTCTCCTAGAACTTAATCTATTCTTCTACTACTTTCTTTAAAACCTTCTTCTACTTCTAATAGCGTCTTTTACTAAAAGCTATTCTTTTTCTAAATCGTTAGAGTTAAAGACTTCTATAATCCTTTCTTTAACGTCTTCTTTCTAGATAGAGGCTGCTTAGACTTTCTTCGTCGTCTACTTTATCTTCGTCTTATAGTTCTAGACTTATTATCTCTCGAGTCTATATCTTAAGCAGAGGCCTAAGCTTCTTCTTTCTATAAGAACTTCGTCTAAGCTCTATCGTAGTTCCTTTGATTAAGCAGAGGAGACTACTATAGTTAGTTCCTAGTCTATTATATTATATAAGAAACTATCTTTCGATTTATACGTAGCTCTAGGTAAAATCGTTTATAGCTTCTTTGTTCGCTAAGCTATACTATCAGCGACTTTATTTAGCTAATTAGTAATTATTTATAATTATTTATAGTACTTATTATAGGTACTATCTTCTTAGATACTAACAGTTATAGTAATTAGCTTCGTACTAAGAGTAGTTTTTAAGTAGCTCTTTTTAATTATATTATTCTATTCTTAGCTAGAAGTTATCTTATTCTTAGTCGCTCTAGTTCTATTCCTCTATAAATCCGTATACGTCTTAAATATTTATTAACTTAGCTTAACTTAGCTTAACTAGCTAATAGACGTATAGGATTTCTAGAGGCTTATAAAGCGTCTAAGAATTTTTAGTACGATTTAGTACTAGGAAGAGTAGTTTAAATCGTTGTAATAGATACTAACTTTAAATATATAAATCAACTACTACTACTCTTTATATATAACGTATATATATAGCGAATTAACTAAACAAGCGAACCGGCTAAAACCTCGCGCCTTTACTATATCTCTACTAAATATTAAATTTCTCTATAATATACGATACCTTAGAAAAATAACAAAAGCTAGTTAGTCTTAGCTATCTAAGCTATGTAAAAAGATCTAAATTTACGTACTTAAGCTACTACGAGGACCTATTCTATAGATTACTAGAAGCTAGGTTAACGTTTACTTAGTATATCTTTATAATACGATATTCTAGCTAATTTATAGAAAATAACTAAGCTAGAAGAATTAGTACTTATTTAATATATCCTCGACCTAGCTATAAAAGGATTTCCTCTATAGATATCTATAATTAAGAATATAGTAAATCGACTTCTTAAAGTATATAACACGTTATACGTCGGAACGCGTTAGACTTCTAACTTTATTAAGCGCTGCCTAGAACTCTAGATATACTTCTAATAAAAATATAACTACTAGAAAGCTAAGTACGAAGACCTAGAAGTTATTTATAGCTGGTTTAAGCTTATACGAAGTATAGTAGCGAAGTATAGAATCTATAATATAGATATTTATAACTTTAATAAGACTAGGTTTATAATAGACGTTATCTTAACTACGATAGTTATTATAAGCTTAGAAGAACGTATAAGAGTAAAAAGAGTATAGCCTAGTAATCGGGAATAGATTATAGTAATCTAGAGAGTTAATATCTAAGGCTAGAGTATTCTACTATTTATAATTATTACTACGAAAAATCATCTCGCTTCTTAGTACTAAAACAGTAGATTTCTACTTAACTAGGTAATTACTATTACTAAAAATAGTTAGATAATAAATAAGAAAAGTATAGATTAGATTCGATATTTTAAGAAGTATACTAAGTTCTAATCTATTAGTAGTTATTACTTATTAGTCTTTAATAGCTATAAAAGCTACTACTCTAATAAGTTTAAGAAATATTATAAGAAAAATAATATTATTACTCTTTATATACCTGCTTATTCTTCTTATATACTCTAGCTACTTAACGTTAGCTGTTTTAGCTTTTTAAAAAAGATATATAGTTAGTAAATTAAAGATATAATATAGACTTAGATTATTTATATTACTAAGAATAATTTCTTTCCTATCTTCTATAACGTAGTTTATTAGGACCTGGCGTATATTAGAACCTAGCGTACTTTTTCTATCTTCTCTACTTTATTATTTTAATACGTATTATCTTAATAACTACTAATAGAAATTTAAACTTAAGAAGCTCGAATTATCTTAGCTATTAAAGCTATCCGATTATCTAAAAAGCTTAGTTATCGAGCTATTATAAAAATCTATAAAGTCTCTAAAACTAGCCTTCGCTATAGAATAAACAGCTAACTTCTACTCCTAGAACAATAGCTAGTAAATATTAAATTAACTTAATTTAAAAAGAAAGTAATTCTTTAGAATATACTTAACTTAGATTCTAGAGAGTTTATACCCTAGCTAGCTAGTATAGAAGATATAGTAAATTATATTCTTAAATTATAAAGAGAGAAACGCGTTAGTAAGCTTTAGGTATATCGATTTATATAATAATAACTAGAGTTAAAGACGTGTTTTAATCGCGTTTACGACTTCTAAAGAGTCTTATACGAAGATCCTAATCTAATTAGCGCGTAGTTCTAACTTATATAAAATATAAAAGCGAAATATAGCGTTTTAGATTACGATTTCTATAACTTCGATAAAACAGGCTTTATAATAGATATGATTTACCTTATAATAGTTGTTATACGTATAGATCGACGTAGTAGAGATAAGGTAGTTTAGCTAGGTAATTAGGAATAAGCTATAGTAATTGCTTATATTAATAGCGAGGGTTAAGATATCTCTCTATTTTTAGTCGT
Source organism: Calycina herbarum (assembly GCA_001414485.1). Taxonomy (NCBI): domain Eukaryota; kingdom Fungi; phylum Ascomycota; class Leotiomycetes; order Helotiales; family Pezizellaceae; genus Calycina; species Calycina herbarum. The sequence continues at coordinate 37,826 of LLEY01000277.1, read as the reverse complement.
TTAAGAGAAGAATTATCTTACGAATTAGTATATAGACGGCGGCCTCTTATACGACTAGGTTATTAAACCGATAAGTAATAGATAGACAAACAACGAGACAGGTCTAGAATAGCTAAAACACTTTAATAAATATACTACTAGTTATATAAAGAGTTTATATCGAATACTAGTATTAGATAGATATAAGAGTTATAAATCGGCTGAATTTTAAGAGTATTATAAAGTATATAATATTATAACTCTTAGACTATCTCTCTACTTATCTTATATATCTAACTACTTAATATTAAGTGCTTTAGTATATTAAAGCAGGTGTATAGTCAGTAGATTAAGACGTTTATCAAAGCCTATATTAACTATATTATAAAGGTAGAGTTCTTTTTAGCCTTTATAGTAGTATATAAAGAATTAATAACAGTCTAGAACGCTTAAGTTAGATTCTATAGAGCTGGCCTAGTGTCTTTTAACTTATAAGTAGTACTTTCAAAGCTTAACGTAAGGTTATAAACTCTAACTCCTCTAAGACCCTCTACTGCTAATTCTAATACTTAGATCTCCTAGACTCTCTTAAACTCTACTAAAGCGCTCTTATAATCGACTCTTATTTAGAAACGGATTACCTATTACTAGAGGAGCTCGCTAACTCTACTATTTAAGACAGTTGCTATATTAGCAAAAGATATAGAGCGAATAGCCTATGAGATAACCTTGTTATCTACTAAAGTATATACCTTTTAAGTAGCGAATAAAGCCTTAAGCAAACGTTATAGAGCTAAAAAGACTCGTATATATTAAGAGGGAGCACTTATAGTAGAGGATATCTAAGATCTTTTAACTTAAAAAGACGTTAATAAGCAAGTACGACGCGACTTACGTATAGAGAGAGGTAATAAGAAGGAGAGGTAATCGTCTAGATAGTATTATAGCACTTATAGAAAAGCTAGTTATAATATATAAACTTGTTAAATAGATGTAGATATGTCTAATTCTTCGGATTCTAAGTAGTTATAGTTAATTTAATATATTATAGTTAATTTATTAATATTCAAAGTTAAATACTAAAGAAAAGTACGCCAGGTTCTAATATACGTTAGGTTCTAATATACGTCAGGTTCTAATAAACTACGTTACTATATTTAATATTATAATAATAGAAAGTAATATCCGAGGAGGGTTCTAAGAGGCTAGGCTTCTTCTATTCGACCTAGAAAGTATAATTTCTATACTTAGTTTTAAGCTAAAGACGCTAATACCTCTAAACTTCTCTCTATATTCTACTTAGCCTTAGGTTTCCTAGATACTAAATAACTCTACTAAAGCCTTATTATAGACTATATTTATTAAAGATCGAATTTCCTACTACTAAAGTAGCTCTCTAACTCTTATTTACAAAGCTATTAACTAGTTTATAAAGAGTATATTAAAAGTAATATACTAGATAGTACTATTAAAAGCTAAGAACTAGAGACTTCGATAAGTAAATAAAGTACTAAGTAAGCGCTATAGAGCTAAAAAAACACGTCTATAGTAAGAAGGATTACTTAGCTAATAAGAAGCATAGAACCTATAGAATAATAGAGACGTTAGTAAGCAGGTAATATAGGAAATAAAGAGAAGTAGTAGTTAAAAGCTAAGAGAAGAATCACGTATATAGCGCTATAGTAACTACGGAGAGACTAGTTATAATATATATACTTATAATATTATAGAAGAAGTATCTAAGAAAGAGATTTCTAAGTAGTTTTAATTAATTAGAGACGTTATAGTAGAATTATTATAATTTTAATCGCGAGTATAGAAATTTTAACCGGTTCGCTTATTTAGCTAGTTCGCTATATATATACGTTATTTAGTAAGTATAAATTAATCGTCTTAAGTTAAATATTAATTATATCGTAGATATAATATACCTTCTTATATTAAGTCTAATATCTAGCGTCGTATATAACTATTACGAATCACGTGTTAGTACGTAACTAAGTAAAGTCTAGACAACGTTCTAATAGGATAAACACTATTATAACTCTGAAAAGAAGAAAGAATTAAATATAGTAAGATATATAATCCTAGGATCTTATTATAGTTATATTATATAACTCGGTTAGAAGTAGTTAGATAATAGAGTCTAGTTTTAAGAAGCTCTAGAAATAGAGTTAGACTCTATTTTCAGGACTTCTACTAAGTAAGACTCTAAATATAAACAGAAGGTTCTATATAAGACTAGTACGTCTGCTATTAGATAGAAGCTTCGTACTTAACTTTAGTTATTAATCTTATTATCTTATTTAATATCTTTGATATAAGTAACGAGTTTACTTCTAAGTAAACAACCTAGTATATCTATACTTCTTACTTATATACTAACCTTCGAGACTTAGTTATCTTTGTTTAGTTCGTTTAAGTTTCGTTATAGTAATTTATAAATATCTCTTATCTCGACCTCGTGTCTTAAACCTTAAATCCGCGTTTAAATCCTCTACTTAAATCCTCTCTCTCGACTTCCGACGACTCTCTAGTACTCGGTCGACTTTGTAGTAATAGAAATAGATAAATAATAGATAGAGATAATATTAAACAAGTCGATAAGAGCGTAGAAAGTTATAATCTGTATATTCGAAAACGACTACGTAAAGTAGCTAAGTTTCTAAGCTAAAAAAACTAGACTATAGAGATACTTATATTAGCTTAGATATAAGAGAAGTTAAGCGGAGTTAAGTTAAGTAAAGAAGAGTTAAGATATTTAGAGTAGGTTAGAACGTATTAGAACGTATATAATTAACCTAGGAAAGCTGTTTATAGTATAGATAGTAAAAAACGTATTCTAGGAAATATATAGTAAAGGTTCCTTATATATAGAACTAGTGAATATATTAGATATTTTTACTAGAATAGAATAAATAGTAGCTAATAGACTTATAACGTATTTCCTAGTCGAGTAGATTACTCGGTCGAGTAGATTATAAGAATACTAAAACGCGATACTCTACTTAAAAATTAAAAATACTACTACTATATCAAGCCTAGCTCTCTAATTAAGAGGGTTATATTCTTTTAGCTATTTAAGCCTTTAAATTAGATTAATTTAGAAGTATATAAGCTTATATTAAAGCGTACGACGTACTCTATATATCCTTCTATAACCGATTATATAGACTACTTTTATAATACGACACTCTCTCTAATACTTAAAGACTTACCTTCTAAGAAGAGCTAGCTATTATACGATATATTCTTAACCTAGATTCGCGCGGATTCCTACTCTAGCTAGCAGCTGTTTAAGAAATAGTAGACCTTCTTCTCTCTAAACGCGACGCGTCTCTAGTAGATAAGAATTAGACTTCTACCTTTGTTAAACGCTATATAGAGATTAAGACAAAATTCAGCTATAAGTACGATTATAAAAGAGCTTAGTACGAAGACTCTATAGTTCTTAGAGACTGGTTTAAGCTTATACGAAATATAATTACCAAATATAGAGTTATAGAAGAGGACATATATAACTTCGACGAAGCTAGGTTTCTTATAAGAGTTATTACAACTACTAAAGTTGTTACAAGCTTAGAGTTAAGGAATCGTCTAAAGACTGCTTAGCTAGGAAATAGAGAGTAGGTTTCGATTATATAGAGTATAAACTCGTATAGTTAGACACTTCCTCTGTTTATTATTTTTAAGAGATAGTACTACCTCTTAGCTTAGTACGAGGAGTTAGGTCTCTTATAAGATTAGATAATTATACTAAGTAAGAATAGATAGACGATAAACGAGATTAGATTTAAGTAGATTTAGTACTTTAATAAACATATAAAAGGTTATATAGTTAGGCGATATAGACTCCTTATTCTTAATAACTACGAGTTATATATTTTAGTTTAATTTTAGTAATACTATTAAGATAATAATATTATTACTCTTTATATACTACTATACTTATCTTACATCCTTCAGCCTTTTAACATTAGCTATTTTAGCTCTCTAAAGATATTATATAGTATATAGATTAAGAATCTTATTCGAGTTAGAATCTAGTATATTACTAAGCTTAAGTTTCTTCCTATATTTAAAGAGACATTTAAAGCTATATTTATAGAGTAGAATATTAAAAGTAGATTCCGAGCAACTAGCTTAGTTCTATATAATCCTAAGAACGTGCTTTCTTACCTTAATCTAAGGCTAAAGACACTAACTCTACCTCTTATAAACGAGCTAAACTAGACCTCAAAGACGCTATAGAACGTAATAGAGCTTAGATTCTAGACTATATATCTTAAAAACCGTATTATATAATACTAAGATAGCTCTCCGATATTAATTAATAAGGTATTTAATCGGCTTACTAAGAGAGCTTAAATTATAATACACGGAGCTACTCTTATAAGAGCTGAAATTAAGACACTATAAGAGGCAAATCAGCTTAAAAAGAGAAGAGAGAGAAAGCGAAAGAGGCGTATTTACTAAGGTAGAAGTCTTATAGTTAAGAAAGGCGAGGAAATTATTCAAAGTATTTAAACTTAGTAGAAAGAGAGTAGTAATAATATATAGCGCCAGCGCTTAGAAGATAAGCGGCGACGTTGTAGTTTATATAATCAGGTTAGATATAATACTCGTATATACGAGGTACCTTAGGAATCGATTAATATAAGTAGCTAGAGGTTTTTTAATAGTATTATTATAATATATTTAAAGTTATAGTGTTATCGTGTTTTAGTAATTAGCTTACCCGGGTAATCGGCTTACCTGAGAAATACGTTAAAAGTAAACTAGTTATCTAGTATTTTTATAACTTAGGCTTTAAATAGTTTCTAGTATATAGAAATAGAGATTCTTTTATTTTAAAAATAAGTTTAGTATATAATAGATTCTTTTATATACTTAAAAGTTATAATAATTCGTTAATTAGATTAGTAGTATAGATATATTATATATAAATTAAAATACTAAATTTAAACTACTCTTTCTAGTACTAAATTATATTATAAATTCTTAGACTCTTTAAATAATATATCTAGAATTTCTAATATAATATAATAAAAAAGTAGAGCCGGCTTAACTCGTATTAACTCTTATAAACTCTATTACGTAAAAATTATAAAAAAACGTAATAAAAAATAAAAAAGATAAATTTTTTATTAGAGACTGATTTTAAGATAAGCTAGAAGTTTCTAGAATTAGCTAATCGAATTCGTTAAAGAATTCGTTAAAAGGTCGTTAGTTTTACTTTGTTTACTTAATCTAGCTAAGTGCTTTTTACTATAGCCGAGGGTTATAGAACGCTATACGAATCTGTCTTAAAAATTCTATAACTATAAACTTATTCTCTAAGTAAGCGTATTCTATCTAAGGAAAAATCCTTATAGCTACGTCTACTAAGAGTCTTCTAAAGATATACTAGACTCTTTTCTTCTCTTATCTAATTAATAAACCGTCGATTTCTAGCTTCGCTTATAAAAGGCTTTTAAATTAAGAAAAGAGGTTAGACGTACTTCTATTATATCTTTCTAGATATAGAAGACAGTGTTTTAGCTTATAATTAGTATTCGTAACTAATACTAGTGTCGAGGTAGACGTAGACGTAGGTTATAGAAGATTAGAAAGAAGTCTTTCTTTAAGCCTTATAAGAGCTTCTTCTTAATAGCTAGAAAGATTAGCTATTAATTAGTTTTAACTTTTAGTAAGAAGTTATATCTCTCGCTACTACTAGTTAAACATGTCTATTAACTACTATAGAGGTTCTTATATAAGTTCTTATACGTCTACTAAGTTTATATCTTCTATTATATTTATAGTCGTCTACTATATACTTTAGACTATTATATTTATATAAGACTATATATCTTAATCGTATAAAACTATAACGTGTATATATAGCGAACCGGCTAAATAAGCGAACCGGCTAACTGAAAATATATCTAAAATCGCGATTTTAATATTTTAATATCTTTATAAATTATTAATTAAAAATTTCAAAATTAAAACTTTGATTTTATTATTATATAAATATAAAGTTATAAAATATAAGACTAAGACTAATTTATATTAAAAAGTTATTAAAAGAAGAAGAAAAAAGATAAGATTATAAGAGTGTTTTTAAGCGAATCGCTAAGTAAAATTATATAGTCTTTAAAACTTAGAATTCTAAATATTTATATAGTAATAAAATTAAAGTTTTAATTTTAAAATTTTTAATTAATAATTTATAAAGATATTAAAATATTAAAATCGCGATTTTAGATATGTTTTTAGTTAGCCGGTTCGCTTATTTAGCCGGTTCGCTATATATACACGTTATATTTTAACTATAAAGGATTTTCGTACTTATATTATATTATATAAGAAAAGTTTATAAGATCTACTATATATAGTTCGTTTAATATACTTAATAAGTAAATATAAGAAAGAATAAGTTAATTCTAATATTATAAGCCGAATATAAAGAGGTTAATAAATAAGGTTATCTTTATTATAAGAAGAATTAACTAAAGAGAGAAGTCTATTCTACGTATAAGGAAAGAGGTTTTATACGTAGAACCTCTTACGTCGAGGCTTCTAAGCTAAAGTCTCGCTATAGCTCTTCGTTATAGCTTTCGTCATAGTAAGTATAAGTTATAAGAAGCTGAAGTCTTACTATAGCTCTCTATAACGAAACTCAAACGAACTAAACAAAGATGACTAAGTCTCGAAGGTTAGTATATAGGTAAGAAGTATAGATATACTAGGTTGTTTACTTAGAAGTGAACTTGTTACTTATATTAAAGATGTTAAATAATATAATAAGATTGATAACTAAAGTTAAGTACGAAGCTCTTATCTAATAGTAGACGTGCTAGTCTTATATAGAACCTCTATTCTAATTACATCGCTTATATTACTCGCGTCGCTCGCGTCGCTTACAATTAAGACGATTAGAGCAATGTAGGCGATCACGTTATATAATCGTATATAACTTCTAATATTACTATAATAGTAAGATCCTGAAATCCCTAATACCCTTCGTATTACTAATTTCCTCTTATATTACCTTCTATTCCTAGATGTTATACCTTATCCTATTAGAACGCTATCTAGACTACTTACTATATATACTATAATTCGTAATACTATCCCCTTCTTAGACTAGCGTATCTCTATACTTAAGTATAGCCTAAGAAAATATCGTTAAGAGGCTAGCGGCCTCCCTAGTTCCTATTATACTATTAACACCTCTCTTAAAGGATAAGCTTAAATAATATAGAACTCTTAACACTCTTTAAATCGAACGTTTAGAACGTGAAATAATTCCTTATACTTGCTATATAAATACGAAAACCAGTCGTCGATATATTAGCGTTCCTAGTAGTTCTAAGTACTCTAAGTATACTAGGAAGAGCAAATCTTACGATATCGAGTTATAAAACCGAATACCTTTAATTTTCGAGTAGGAATCTATTAATACTTAGAAGCAGCGGTTATAATAGAAGGAAGAAACAGCTTATAAGATTTAAGAAGAAGCTATATAGAAGATTCTTTACTTATAAAAATAATAACACTTCTTTGTAGATCAGGAGTAAGAGATACTCTATTATAGTCTTACTAACCTATAAGAGCTTAATAAAGCTAATAAGAAAGAAAGAGTAGAGAAGGAGAAAGAAGAAAGGGAATTAGAGATCGCCTAGCTAGCGGCCTCTTCTTCTTCTAACGACCTCGCTTTTATTAACGAGCTAACTCTTAATTCAGCTTTCTTTAAGGCTTTCTCTTTTAACTATAAGATATAGGTAACCCTAGGTTTTAGTAGTAGAACTTCCAAAGTTCCTCTAAGTAGTAGTTAAGATTGCTTTTTAGCTCTTAAGTATTTTCTAAGTATAAGTAATCTAACTATTTAATTAAATACTTAATCTTATTTTTAATAATCTTATAGTTAAGAATCTTTTTAACTTTATATTTAGTGTTTAGATTAACTAGTTAAATTTCTATAATTAGAGCTAGTAGTACTTTTAGTAGTACTAGTTTAAGTAAGGATATATAGAATACTAGATAGATGTTTATTATTTTTAGTAGTGTTAATTTATAATTTAAAGGTCTTTTAACTTATTTAATTTTAAATAGTCTAAGTTTTTTATAATCTAGTTTATTACTTAGTCTTTTTATATTAATATTCTTTTATACTAAGTAGACTTTATTCTTCTCTTTTAGTATTAGCTCTTAACTATGTCGTTTGTTATAGTAGTATGTATTTCTTTTAGTAATAAACTATAAATCCTCTATAAGTTCCTTATATAACTCTTTGATTTTTAAGACCTAAATACGAGTAAGCTAGTTATCGATGGTCGTAGGTAGTAGTTCTTTATACGTTGATAATTTATATCTAAAATTAGTATAGAATAGTATAATAAGTATTATTTCTATTACTAAACTATTATAGGCAAATTATACTAAAGGTAGTAGCTCTACCTAGTTATCTTACTAGTAGTTTATATAATAACGAAGGTATATTTTAACTACTTAATTTATCTATTTATTTCCTCTATTTATTTAAGAGTGAAAAGCTATAAAGAGCTTTCTTTTTACACTTAATCGTTTTATAAGAGCGATTTAAAATTTCGAGGTAAAGAGTTTATCTCTATCTAAGAGTATTTCTTTAGATAGTCTATATCTTAAGACTACTTCTTTAAGAAATACGAATACTAATTCCTTAGTTATACTTAACTCTATATATACTACTAGAATTATATATTTTATAAGTCGTTTTATAATAACTAGGATTAAATTATATTTAACTCCTATTATTAGATCTTTAGATTTTAATAACTTAATAATAAAATTTATAAATATTAATTTCTAAGGTATTTATAGTATTAAAGTAGTGTTTATCTATCTATAAGGAGTATAATAGGAAGCCTTATTCCTAGTATAGGTATTATATTCTACTATTACTTCTTTAACTATTATAGATAATTAATTAATATAGTAGTATTATCTTATTCTCTAGAGAGTTCTACGAATTCCTTAGTATCTATAAGTAAGCGTAGTATAATATTCTTATATAAATTCTTTTATATATAAGCTAGGGACCTATAATTTTCCTTTTATATACTAGTTATAACCTTTGTATATATTCTAAATTTTATCTATCTAAATGTTGTTTATTACTATAATTTCGTATATAGTAGATACTAGGTCTCTATTCTTAAGAGTTTTTAAGATCGTAATCTTCTTATACTTCTTATTTCCCTCGTATCTAGGTTTTTAGCTAAGAGTATCGACTTAAGTATTTAACGTTTTCTTTATATATTAAATAATAATATTAAATCCTTCTAATATCTCTAACTATCTAGCTAATTATCTTATTATAAGTTCCTTAGTTATTATAAATGTCCTAAGATTCTTATAATTAAATAAAACTATAACTAGGTATTTTACTAGCTATAAATAAATTCTTTAGTATTCTAAAGCTAATACTATAGTAAGTAACTCTTTATTAAATATACTATAGTTTTATTATACTAGGTTAAATGTTTTAGAATAATATATAATAGATATAAGTTTTCTCTTATTATTTAGTTATAGGTAAACCGTATCTACTAATATATCTAAGACGTCTGTTTTAATTATACTTAGTTTTTCTATATTAAAGTCGTATAAAATAGGTTTTTTTATAAACCTTACTTTAATCTTTTAAAAAGCGTTCTTAGCTTATTTATTCTAAATAAATTTAATAGCTTTCTTAACTAGTGTTATTATTAGTTTAGTAATCTTTATATAGTCTTATATAAATAGATAGTAAAAGTTTATAAATCTAAGAAAGGACTATATATCTTTTATATTTTCTAGTAATTTCTAGTTTAAGATGTCTTAGATCTTTACTAGATCTATTTCTATTTTTCCTAAGTTAAATACCTATTTTAGGAAAAGTGTCTAAGTTACTCTAAACTTATATTTTAAGAGTTTTAACTAAGAGTTTACTTTTATAAGTTGTTATAAAATCTCTCTAATATATTTTTTATATTCTTCTTCTTTTTCTAAGAAGATTAAGATATTATCTAGGTAATAGATTACTATTAGTCTTAGAAGATCTCTTAAAATATTATTATTTTATCTCTAATATATAGCTAGTATATTATAAAGTCTAAATAGTATAATTATATATTTATAAAGGCCTAATAGTAAGGTAAATACTATCTTCTATTCGTCTCTGGTTTTTATTTATATAAGTTTATAGGCGTTTTATTAATCTAATTTTATAAATCGTACTACCTTGCTTAACTTATTCTATAAGTATTAGCTAGGTAGTAGTAGATAAGCGTTCTTAACTGTAGTATAATTTATTTCCTAATAATTAATATATACTCTCTTATCTAGGTTGTCTTTCTTTTTAATAATAAGTATATTTAAGGTAATTAGTAACTTAGATCTTCTAATATATTCCTTCTTAATACCTTCCTTTATATAACTCTCTATTCTTTATAGGTTTTTCTAGTTATATAACTAAAGCTTCTACTTTAAGAGATAATAACCCTTTTTTAATTTAATCTTATAATCCTATAAGCGATGTTCTAGTAAAGCTTATAAGTCTTCTAGGTTTTTAAATAAAGCCTTAAATTCTTTATACTATATAAGTATTTCGTTATTAGCTTTCTTACTAACTTGTAGAGGACCTTAGGTAAGGTGTTTTAGCGCTTTAAAAGAGGTAGTACTAACCTTGTTCTAGCTTTAAAGTTATAAATATAAACTCTTATATTTATATTAACTAAAAGTTATCTTCTTAGCTTTTTAGTCGATTTTTAGATTATATTCTTAAATCTATAGTATACTAAGTATTACTTTCTTACTTCTTATTTTAATAATATTAAATTATATATCTAAGTAGTATTCTTTAATATTAATTTTCGTTAGAATAGTTTACTAATTAATAATCCTATTTTAATATATAACGTCTATTCTATTAACTACTTCTAATTAATATAGTCTTATCTCTTTAATTAGAACGTTTAGCTTTTCTTAAGCTATTAGAGAAATAAAGTTACTTATTACTTCTAAGTCTATTATAACTTATAACTTCTTCCTTTGAATTTCTATAGTTACTACTAACTATCTTTCTTTTAAAGTAGTATCTAACTTTGCTTTAATATATTAGACTTTGAAAGATTGATTTTCTTAATTATAATTTCTTCTTTCCTTATTCTTATACTATAGAAAGAATCTTACTCTTTCCTTATTAGTATATACTACTTCGTATACTAATCTATATTCTAGGATTCCTATTATTATAGGAATTCCTCTTATAAATCCTTTTAGTATTTGTTTATAATTATATTAGATCTATTTATAACTAGTTTCTATAATAGCTTCTATAAACCATAGTTCTCTTATATATAGATAATCTAAAGTAGCCTCTAGTATACTTATCTCTAGTTTTATATAATAAACTTTAAATATATAGTCTTTTAAGTTCTTTTCCTTAACTACTTAAATCTGGGACTAAGGAAAGAATACTACTCCTTTATCGTCTAATAATACTACTTCGTATATCTAATAATATTCTACTATTCTAGCGAGTTCTAGTAAGATTTCTTTAAACCGTTTCTATAATAACTAATCTAAGGTTAGACTTAGTTTATATTATATCTATTATACTATTGTTTCTTAAACTATTTCTATAAACTATAGTTCTCCTATTAGAGGATAGTAAAATTCTTCTAGTTCCGTTTTAGCCTATTTAGTAATATTAAGCTCTCTTTGCTCTTAGAATAGTATACTAAATAACTTTAGTAAACTATATTCTTTAAATACTATTCTATCTTCTCTAATTAATATAACTATAATATATTACTTAAATTCTTTTAATATAACGTCTTTAGATACTATTCTATAAAAGAGGGTTTTGATTCGTTCTTTAAATCTTATTAAGACTTACTATATCTATATACTGATTTCCTTTAAAATATCGTATACCTTTTATACGTCTCTAACCTTAGAATAAGTAGATCTCTTAACTTGTAGTTAGTTATATATAGATTCTTTATTCTTAATAGTTTCTCGCCTAGTAATTAGACTAACTAGAGTTATTATTTTAGGGTTATTTCTTATAACCTTATATATTATTAAGATAGTTAGGTTAACTCCTTATATTATATAAGGACTCTAGAAGTCTAGTTTCTAGTTATTAATATATACTTATTAATTTCCTTATTTAAAGGTTTTAAGAAAAGCCTAAGTTTCTCTAACTTCGAGGTCTTTATTCTTTATTTCTTCTTTTAAACTAGAAGATAAGTCTAATATCTCTAAAGAACTAGTTAATAATAGTGATTTATATTCTACTTAAAAAGGTTACTTAGATTCTATTACTAATTAAGTATTATAATATTCTTTAAGAAGTAGATCCCTATTATTATTAGTATCTTATATACTACTAATTTCTTTATTATTTTTAATCTAGGTTCTATATTCTTATACTTTAAGCTCCTTATCTATAATTTTAATATAATTAGTTAAGGCTACCTATTATTAAATAGTAGTATTAATTTATTTCTTTCTCTTAAAGTCTTTCTTCTTACTATACTTATTTACTTTATAACCTAGTAGGCTATAATTATAATATAAGTTCTACTTATGTTAACGATTTCGCTCTTCCTAGGAAAGTCCTTCTTTCTTTAGAAAGGTTTTCTTCTATATAGCGTTTACCTTCTTACTATATTTGTTAGTATAAGAGTGTTTCTACTTCTCTAACTCTTTACTCTTTTCCCCGTGTCTAAGGTTACTCTTCTTAAATTTATATAAGCAGTTGTCTAGCTAGACGACTTCCTTAATCATACTTGTAATAGTTAAGAATTATATATTCTACTTAGCTATTTCCTTATAAATATATATCTTTAATCCTTTATAAAAGAGTTTTATAAGAGTAATAGTATTCTATCTCGACTTTATTCTATAATATTAAAATTTATTAGTATAATCTATTACTAATCCAGTCTAGCGTAACTCTAAAAGCTTATATACAGCTGTTTAAATTATATTAAAGTCTCTAAAGACTTTTTTAATAGTTGCTTTAAATCCTCTCTAAGATTTAAATATAATCTTAGTTAATTCTATCTTTCTATCTTCGTTCTTATTCTTAAAGAAGTCCTCTAAGTATAGCTAGGCTTATTCTAATACTAATCTCCTAAGATAGAAGATAGTAAAGATAGTTTATAAGTTATAATTATCTTTAAACTTATTAGAGTTAAAGTTAAAGTAGATATCTATCTAGAGAAGGAATAAGTTAAGTTCCTTTCGCTTCTTATAATACGTATCTAGTATCTTAACTTTAATAGATTTAAGTACTTTAATCTTATAGAGCTCGGAGGCGTCCGGTATACTAATATTATCGTTGTCCCTAGTTAACTATATACTAGCAGGTGTCCTTCTAGTTACACTTCTAGATATTCCTATAATATTAACTCGACTAGTATTCGAGCTAGCTACTACAGAGGTTACTAGAGCTATAGTAACTAAACTTCTAATTAGGTACTTAAAGTATAATAAAACTTAAATAAACTAAATAAAGATAACTAAGTCTTAAAGGTTAGTATATAAGTAAGAAGTATAGATATACTAGGTTATTTACTTAGAAGTAAACTCGTTACTTATATTAAAGATGTTAAATAATATAATAAGATTAATAACTAAAGTTAAGTACAAAGCTCCTATTTAATAGTAGACGTACTAGTCTTATATAGAACCTCTATTCTAATTACATTGCTTACATCGCTTACGTTGCTCGCGTCGCTTGCGATCAAGGCGATCAGAGCGATATAGGCGATCACGTCACATGATCGCACGTGACTTCCAACGTTACTACAATAGTAAGATCCTGAAATCTCTAATACTCTTCGTATTACTGATTTCCTCCTGTATTACCTTCTATTCCTAGATGTTATACCTTGTCCTATTAGAACGCTATCTAGACTACTTACTACGTATACCGTGATTCGTAACACTCTCGTTATACCTTTCGTTATAGATCTACGTATCTACCGAGGTGATTACCGAGGTGGTTCTTAGGATTACTATAACGAAACTTAAATAAACTAAACAAAGGTAACTAAGTCTCGAAGGTTAGTATATAGGTAAGAAGTACAGATACGCCGGTGTGTTTACTTAGAAGTGAACTCGTTACTTATATCAAAGATATTAAATAAGATAATAAGATTAATAACTAAAGTTAAGTACGAAGCTCCTATCTAATAGCAGACGTGCTAGTCTTATATAGAACCTTTATACTACTGGAATCAGTACCTGTCGCTCTGATTCTGTCTGACTTCCTTAGAGGTCGTCAGACCGATTACCTCTGATGTTCATTGGTCACGTGACATCCAACAGTCTTTCCAACAGTGAGATCCTGGAATCCTTAAATGCCTTTGTATTACTGATTCTCTCCTGTGTTACCTTCCATTTCCTGGACGTTGTACCTTGTCCTATTAGAGCGCCGTCTAGACTACTTACTACGTAAGCGTGATTCGTAACAATTACGTGAAGTTACGTGAAGTTATGTTTCGTACGAATATACGTGAAGTTACGTAAAGTTACGTTTCGTACGAAGGGTCGGTAGACCAAGTACTCTTCAGGTGTAAACCGTTATACTAAGAGTCTTCTAAAGACGTACTAGACTCTTTCTTTCTCTTATCTAATTAATAGACTGTCGATTTCTAACTTCGCTTATAAAAGGCCTTCGAATTAAGAAAAGAGGTTAGGCGTACTTCTGTCGTATCTTTCTAGGTATAGAAGGCAGTGTTTTAGCCTACGATTAGTATTCGTAACTAAGGCTAATATTAAGATAGATATAGGTTATAAAGGATTAGAAGAAGGAAGTCTTCTTTTAAGTCTTATAAGAGCTTATTCTTATTAGCTAGAAAGGTTAGCTATTAATTAGTTTTAACTTTTAATAAGAAGCTATATCTCTTACTACTACTAGTTAAACATGTCTATTAACTACTACGGAGGTTCTTATATAGTATAACGAAACTTAAACAAACTAAACAAAGATAACTAAGTCTCGAAGGTTAGTATATAGATAAGAAGTATAGATACGATGTGTTGTTTACTTAGAAGTGAACTCGTTACTTATATTAAAGATATTAAATAAGATAATAAGATTAATAACTAAAGTTAAATACGAAGCTCCTATCTAATAGTAGAAGTACTAGTCCTTATATAGAACATTCGTACCTCCTAGCTACTATAGTCGATTTGTCTAACTATGGTCGACATAGTCGACTCGTCGGCTATGTCGCTTACCTTCCTAGTCACGTGATTATAACCAACTTCTAATAGTAAGATCCTAGAATCCTTAAATACCTTTTATATTCCGAATTCCCTTCTGTATTACCTCCTATTTCCTAGATATTATATCTTATTCTATTAGAACGCTGTCTAGACTACTTATTACGTGAAACGTGATTTGTAATATATAGGTACTTATACGTCTACTAAGTTTATATTCTCTATTATATTTATAGTTATCTACTATATACTTTAGACTATTATATTCGTATAAGACTATATATCTTAACTATATAAAACTATTAAGGCGCTGGTTTATAACCTAGAAGAATATACGTAATAAGTACGTAACCTTAGTAACTACCTCGGGAATAACGACGCTGGAATAATAAACGACGCTAGAATAACGACGCGTCTTATAGTTACTAAGTAACCTCTTTCCTCTAGGTATATATACCGCGTTACTCTTATAAATAGATCTATAGCTTTAAATTCTCGAATTTATATATATATACTTTTATATCTTTGCCTTTAGTTATAGATCGTAATAAAAACCGTGTATTTTAACTATAAAGGATTTTCGTATAAGACTATATATCTTAACTATAAAGGATTTTCGTACTTATACTATATATATAAGAATAAGACTATATATCTTAACTATAAAGGATTTTCGTACTTATACCGTATATATAAGAAAGGTTTATAGGATCTACTATATATAGTTCGTTTAACGTACTCGATAAGTAAATATAAGAGAGAATAAGTTAATTCTAATATTATAAGCCGAATATAAAGAGGTTAATAGATAAGGTTATCTTATTATAAGAAGAATTAACTAAGGAGAGAAGTCTATTCTACGTACGAGGAAAGAGGTTTTATATATAGAGAACCTCTTATATCGAGGTCTCTTAGTAAGTGTAAGCTAAAGTCTCGCTATAGCTCTTTGTTATAGCTTTCGTTATAGTAAGTATAAGCTGTAAGAAGCTGAAGTCTCGCTATAGCTCTCGTTATACCTTTCGTTATAGATCTACGTATCTACCGAGGTGATTACCGAGGTGGTTCCTAAGATCACGTGAAGTTACGTTTTATACGAAGGTCGGTAGACCGAGTACTCTTCAGGTATAAACCGTTATAACAGTATAGCGGTAGATACGAACTTAATACTTACTCTGCTTTTATTATCTACTTAGAGGTTACTATTATAATAATTATAACATCTTAGAGTAATAGATATACGAGGAGGACTATAAACTTATCGTTAGTACGAATAGAAACTATAATCTCGAGCTCTCTTTTTAAGAAATCAGCTTTTCTTATCCTTAATATCTAAGTACTTAAAGACGTAGAGGAATTAAAGACAGAAATGCTCGCTAAGAAGAGAGAGGAGGGTAGAAAACACTGCCCGCTCTTATCTCTTACTACGCGTTTTCTTCTCTCTAAGCACATTCGCCTGATCCGGCTCTAGTCGTTTCTAAGAGAGTTTCCTTAACCTCTAAATCCCTCGGAAAGCTAAGCTGCGTTATATACTAGTACAGATTCAGAAGTCTAATATCGAGTTTCTTAACCCACGTTTTAACTAGGACCAAACGGCACTAGCTTAGAGAAATACTTTGGATTCTCGTAGAGATTAGACAGGTGGACAGGTTGAAGTAGAGGCTTGTAAGACTGCTAGTTTAAGGCTATATATTAAATGTAATAGTTACTGTATTTAGTCTTTTAGGACAAATATTTTGTTGTGTTTAATTAAGATGTTAAAACTGGGTCACCTGTTGGTAGTCGTTAGAATACCGTACTTTGATCTATAAAACAACTCGGAGGAATCTGCCGATATTGATAATTCATAAATCAAGATAAAATGAGTGACTATAGTTAAGACTAAAAAGGTATATAAATACAATGACTTGACAAAAAAGCTCTTCCCAGACACAGACAACCAACACCTCTCCATTACTGCCCATCTACCAATAGCACCCTCAGATTATAGTCTAACAATCCGATTGCCAATTCAGCAGTCGAATTGACAATACCACTCAGTGTTCCAGTTGCTCCCTCTGTTTTGGCTGTACTTGTAACAATCGTTTCCATTCCATTTCTGGTTTCCATAAGTGAGTTCGATACCACCCTTGGCGGGCGAGTCCTTGCTGCGAACACTGGGAGACCACCAAATCGTGAAGTCGGATCCTTTGGTGGTTGAGACAACTTGAGTTTCCGGTTTGCTGGCTTCCCAGTGGCCCATGTTCTTTCCTTCTTTGTCGATAATATCGACAAACCATCTTACGTTTGAAACAATTCGCCCGCCTAGGAAGTTTTAAGGTCAGCTAGGTAAGCGAATGGAGAGAAAGATTCTCTTACCAGTAATTCTGATGTTGGCGTCGCACTTGTTTGCTTGCCAGTCTGCACGAGTCTCCAAGGCAGTTTCTTGAGAAGCTGTGGGTGCAGCAAAGGTGACACCAGCGGAAAGGATAGCGATGAGGAAGTTCTTGGAAAACATTTTGAAATGTGGTGACTTTTTGAAAAAGTGGTTGGAAAGTAGAAAGTGGTGTGACGGAAAGGTGATGAATGAATGTGTTTAGTCGAAGAAGCAATGTCCAAGTCGAAGAAGTAATGAATTGAATGAATGTGATAAATGAGATGGAATGAGATGGAATGAGATGAAAGAGATGAAAGAGATAGAATGAGATGCTTCAGTAAAGGTATGATACCAGACATACTTATACTACCTTTGATGATTTAGAAGAATCTACCTCTTCGCTGAATAACTTCACATAGTTAACTTTCATAGGCACCTTCGTACTGCTTACTGTGGTTCTACCTCAAAAATCTATAAGTATTCTGCCGCAGCCTGCAAGAGGATTTCTAGAGTCTTGAGTTGATATCACCAAGCATTTCGCGGGCGGGGTTTTGGAAATCCTTTCAGTGTTCCCCACCGAGCCTACGCCAACCGAGGACCTAAGCTTGTAGCTGTGCCTCACCCCACCAAAAGAAGAATAGTTTGCCACACATTGATTAGAAGAATTAGAATAAAATACAGCATAAATCTACTGTATCCAATCTGCCTCATGAAGAAATGCTGTCTGTTTTCGTTTATTTGTTGTTGGATTATTTCAATTTCATATATTTACAGACGGAAAATAGATATTTGTTCTCCGTCGTCGTACAATTCAGTTGCTGCAACTAAGATACGTGCGGCTACTCGGTCTCCGCATTTCTAAAAATACTCGATCCTATTCCTTCTATTGGTTAGGCCACCAGATTTGTTCCTTGGTCTAAAGTGGCACAGCAGCAGGGAATGGAAAATTTAATTTTGACACCCCACATTTTCACCTTGGCATGCTGTGGCAAATGCGAATCAATTATCAATTATAGTAAATATTACAAAGTAGAACTCAGAAACAGAGACATCGCTTCTGTATTTCTTCCTTCGATTTTCTTCCCACAAAGAATAACACACTCTAGAGCCTCTTGTCCTCACCGTGCTCGCGGAATCACTAGAACGGCTGCACCTGAGGCTCTGCGCGTAAAAGTTTTGCCGCTTATATCCTGGCTCTGATAGGCTGGAATATACGAAAAGGAATTAAAGGATCGATAAAGTTCATTTCATTGGAGAGTTATCTCGCTTCTGTATTGGACAGAGGAAGTTACGAGAAAGTGTTTTATGTAAAAGTTATTTACGTAATACTATTTGTTGTACATGTGCTAAGAAATTAAAATGTTATGAAGAAGAAGACCAAATGAGTGTGCTGGTAGCAAATTCAAGTACAAAACTAAAACCCAGAATCTAACCAAACAAGTCATTTCTATGAGTTGTTAACGAAGCTCACTTTCCAAACAGACTTTCAGCAGTTCTTACCTTTCAGCTACATTTAGCTCCGAATAAAAACAGTATCGATAGACCATCCCGATATAACCTGATCATAAACCTTGACCCAGTTGAATGACGGGACGGAGAAAACAAAGTCATCTCCATATGCTTCTTTTGCGCTTCTTCCCCCATAAATAAAGCTGAGACCTGTAACTAGAAGAAAATGTCAGAATAAGTAGACTTTGAGCTTACATTTCGTGAGTGCCCGCATCCCTGGCAACAGCCACTGTACAGAATGATGCTCTGAAGGATGGTGCATTTCCAATTGGCTCTTGGAAAACCCACGTGTCATTGTGAGGACCATAGACCGTGATATTTCGGAACGAATAAAACGACGTTGCAGAATAAACTGCAGTACCTGGATCAAACCCACCAAGAAACATGAGTAACTCCAGATTTCTCAGAGCGGGGGCAGGCACTTTGACAATTTGTGCTCCCGAAATCGTTCCCCGGTCACCAAGGCCTACACTCGATCGCATATCCCATTCTCCCGAGGACATATTGAACTTGGTGATTCCTGGTTTTGAAATTTCTTTAGTAGCGGACTTGTCCGTGCCAGGCGTGATTCCACCACCGATGTAATATCCAACGCCTTCCATTGTTATACCAAACCGGTAAGCTGGTCTGGAAAGTTAGAAAAACTGGTTGAAGGAGAATGTCACCTCAGTCCAAGAGCCACCACCTTGCCAGTCAACTGAAAGTTTCCACAATTTCAATAGTAGTACAGTAGTATCTGGCCCAAATTCTATTGTTCCGCCCCACGAACATGAAAATGTTCCATTTGAATTACTCCACATAATTTCCATGTTAAAATTAGGTGCGGGGCTTTTGCTGAATGAAGTAAATATCATTGATGAGTTGGTCCAGTCTGAACTTAGATCTAGCGATAAAGTGCCATTATCTGGATTTAATTGAGATTAATGGGTAGAAATGGACCCTGAATAGATAACTCACTCATATGATTGACATTTGCCTTACTTCCCCTTTCTAAAGTCCCGCTCACAAGCTGTGATTGTTGACCGCCGTCGATATAAATCCGATTATCCATAAGAATAGTTACTTACCGTAAGCTGTAGTCAATCTGACAACTGTTCTCAAACAACTCAACAAGCATGAGTGAAGTGCGTGGCGTAAGAAGTTATCAGAAGCAGGAATGTTCTCCATGATGGCACGGGAATAAACATAACATTTTACTCTGGCAAGTAGTATCTGCACTGCAAAGCACTTAGCAAATACAACGAGAAGTAAAGTGAAAATAGACTTGGGCCAAACAAAGAAGTCAAAACTAAGTAATGTCGAGAATCAAATTTAAAAGAAGATGTGGGACACTTATCTTACTCGATGTCAGTAAAATTGGTGGGGAAAACCCCAGATTCCGCCTAAGTACGATCGCATTATATTGGCATAAGCAAGTGGCCGATCCTACTGGTAAAACATAAGCCTAACAACTTTCGGTCGCGACAATAATGTGCAATGATGTCACGGGAATCTTGGAGCACGTGATAGATTTAGGGGGGCGCTAAAACCAGCACTAGTAGTATATATAGATGCTACTTTTCCGCTATAGATTTAATAATCAATCGTCCTTTAACACTCACACTAATCACTGAATATTACTTATAATGCTTTAACGTGACAGATGATCCGAAATTATCGCAATTTCGATTTCTCTTCATCAGTGATGAATGTTGCAGCGAGCGAAATGTGCGAACGACAGCAGTAACCGTCCGGCTCAGCTCATTGTTCCAAGACATTCTATCTCCCATGTTGAAATTAGGAGCACTTCTTCTGGTAATATATGGTAGTCTGGAAAGGGAGCCCAAGGACAGCTCGTGGAATTAGTAGAATTTCGATTTTGACTGCTTTTCTTCCCTTTCTAGGCTCTCTGCTTTTTAAACTTTGAAATGAAATCATCCGTGACCTATGTGAGCTTAAGGTATTGATCCAAAACCACTCATGTTGTGTAACTATGATATCGTGGCTCAGACAAGATGACTGCTGAGCGGGAGGATGAGCTGAACATTCAAATTAATTTATTCTAGGCAGGTAGTTTGATGAAATATACCCTGGTTATGTGTAGCTGAACAAAACTCATTGCCTCATCGATCCTTGTAGGGTGACCGCTTTTCTTTCTGAGTATAAAAGCCTCCCCATCATTCAAATCACAACTTTACTTTATCAAGATTTCCATCAAATGGCAGCGTTTCACCTGAGTACTACTCAAAAGTCACTCTCAGCAAATTGGGGTACAAGATGATCTGCGCGAAGAGGGGTCGGTCTTCTTTCCGTAGAATCATTCCCGAGACATTTCTGTAAAGAGAACCAGGCAAACCAGGCATTTCAAAGCTACTGCGTAGAAAATTTTGAGATCGCGGCTTTTGTAAAAATATGTACTCTGCACAGTGGTGATAGATAATGTTACATTGTTGAAGTAGCTGACTATACATTAGTGTTGTGACATGGCTTTACTTAGAAGCAACGTACCAAAAAGCCCCATTACTTGACATCTCCAATAAAGCCAACTCTTCAACAGAAGCTGAGAAAGGGATATCGTGGACAGCTAATGGGACATAACTTTTCCATGCCTCACCTATTGTTTCCATAATCGCTGCCTTCATATCGTTCGTTGACTTGGGGGTGAAATATCGCTCATTTGTATAACCTGAGAAGGTTAAAACTTGATGAACACTGCTTTCATCAATATTGGACCATGCAAATGCGAACGGACTTCCCAAGTAAAACGACGAGTATGAAAAAATCTGTTGGGGGGGGGGGGGGTTATCATGTCTCGTGGAAGACGGAGAGACTGGATCCATCCAATCTTTCTTGCTCGACGAGAATGGTCGTGACTCCGGTGCTGTAAGTGAAATCTCAACTTGGAGAGGAGTTGTAGACCTCGGCAGAGCAATCCACAGCTGGCCCAAGGTTGCTTAGGATGATTAGTTTGATCTTTAAGACTAGTTCCACTTCGTGGTGAGTTATAAGGAACTATTCAAAAGTCACCAGTTCCCGCAAAAAGCGCTCAATTAACTCGGATCGGCATATTCACAGTCGAAACCGTCGTCAGGGGCAAGTGTAAACACGGAGGTGGTAATTTCATTGAAGTTGGGGAACGGCAAGAGCCTATCCTCTCCCTTGGGATCAGCAAGAAGATTTCTCAGAGAGAGTTTCACTTGCCGGGTTATAACACAGCAGTAGGATGCTGCTGTTGAGTTTGTAAGTCACTTTCCCAGGAGGTGGACACTCTGGTATTACAAGCTGGGGAAGTTCTCCGGTAACTACATCCCCGGAATCCATTCCGAAATTTCTATATAATTAAGTTCCTACTCTAAGGAAAGTAAAATCTCGGTATTAAGAAGGTGTTAGTAATCGCGGTACTTAAAGCTTTCATTTCCGTGGTGTTTACAACTTGGCCTCTTGTAACCGAAAGTCACCAAAGATACAATCATCAGTAACTTCTATTTCTAAATAGTTTGTAAAAATACCAAATATAAGTGCGAAAACTACGCCCACTCGTACCGCAGATAAAAACTTCAAGTTAAAAAAGTGAGTACATTTTAACCAAGGCAAAGAGCATAGTCAATCGTTGACCGAGACAGATAATTCAACCTCGGTGAGTTATGTTACAAAAGTACTAAACACTTTCCTCTCATCACTCTCCCTTCCCACGGGTATTTCCTTCTCATTCCTAAGATTCAAATCATTCACCTCCTCCCTGCTCACCTCCCCACTACTCACCCTTTCAACCCCCTCGTCTACACATCCAGCCTCCACATCCCCAACACTCTTCTTCCCTTTAAGTCCCCAACCCCCTCTCCACCCAGCCCATCCCCTCTCCCACGGCCCCCTCACAAAAACAACACACACCGCCGCCCCAATAAACCCCATACTCGTCCCACCAGCAGCTTTCCAACCCCCAAGCGCATAAACATGGTTACCAACCGCCGTCCCAATAAGCTGCCCACAAAAAACAGCAACCATATACGCAGTATTAACTCGATTCCTAGCTAAGGGCGCGATGGCATAGATAGCCGTCCGATTAGCAATCTGCGTCGTTTGGAGACCAAAGTCGAGGAGGAAGGCGCAGATTATAGGGCCGGCGAGGGAGAATGTTCCGATGAAGGTTGAGATTGTGAAGCCGATGAGGACTTGGGGCACCGGTGTTAGTTGTGGATTTTGGCAAGGAGGAATGGGAATTGTGTGTGGGCAGCGGTTCTGTGGAATAGAGACATGAAGAGGAGAGAGGGGGAAGAGTAGAATGAGAGTCAGGGATCGTACTGTAAATACATCCAAGGAGAACAGAATGTAGTGGCGGGAGTTTATCGATGATCCAGCGCGCTGTAAATCAATCCATCAGTTCGAGAGAATTTCCAGAATTCAAATGGGGGGCAGAGAGCAGAAAGAGAATGAGATGGACATACAATAAAAAGGCCCACACATAATAGAAGCAATCCCAATGAGCGCAAAAAGCCCAATTTGAACCGGATCATACCCATAAGGTTCCCCCGCCAACAAAAACGTCAACGTCGTCCAGAAATTCGTAAAAGTTGTAGAAACGCAAACAGCAACCACACAAGCCTGCACCAAAACGGGTTCTTCCATCAACATCACCGCAATACTCCAAAGCATCTTGAAGTAATTCAATCCCGCTGGATTGGTAGACGGATAATCAGGCATAAAGAGCCAGAGGAGAATGAAGATTAGATATTGCAGTGCGAGAGAGAGGAAGTAGACTGAACGCCAGGAGGTATATTGGGTGAGGATTCCGGAGAGGAGACGTGCGATGAGCATGCCGAGGAGGAGACCGGAGACGACTATAGAGAGTGCTGCGGCGCGTCGATGGGGAGGTGCGAGATCGCCGACGAGGGGGAGCATGAGTTGAGGTGTTACGGTTGTTAAAGCGGTTATGAATGAGAGGGTTAGGAAGACGGGGTAGGATGTTGTGATGCAGAGGCCTAGCCACTGTTGGTTTGATGTCAGTGAGATCTGAGTTGGGACTGAGGGGACGTAGGGTATTGAAGGTAAACCTACCACTGTTGCAGTAAAGAAGACGAGAAGGAGGACGAATGGTCTGCGTTCGAATATATCACCTAGAGGGCATAAGAAGAGGAGGCCACATGCGTAGCCTGCTTGCATGATTGTCGGTACGAGAGAGGCAGCTTCATCTGAGATGTGAAATTCTTCTGCTAGAATGTTGAGGATCGGATGGTTGTAGTAAAGGTTGGCGACAGTGAAAGTGCAAGCCTTAGCAATTTCTTAGCTTCTCAAGATCATATCAAATAATAGAACATTGAAGATTTGAGTCAAAGAGGACCACTTTTCCTCTTGTGAATATCACATGAAGATAGCGGTTGCAATAAATGAAGAAAGAGGATGTTCTCGTTGGAGTATTTACTTTCAAGTACTTACCCAGAGTGACATCACTCCCCTCTTCTTAAATAAAGAATAGTTAAACTTACAAATCCAAACAAAAGATTCAATGCCATGTTAAACTTTGGGGGCTTTTCGGGATCCCACCTACACCGTTTTGGCGTCCAAGTGACGAATTTCCATATCTTCATACCCAATTCATTTTCTCTCATTCCCTTCTTCTCATCTTCGATTGCTTCGGGGATGGGCTCTTTCGCATCGGCATTGTTCCCTCTCTTACTCGACGCCTTCTCCTCAACTGCCGGCGAAGGGTTGATTGCCGCCTCAGGGCTTGCTTCAGCCATGATTGTTACGAGATCCTTACCAGCTTCCAAATGTCCATAAAGAGAATATCAAGAACAATAATCAGATGAACGAAAACACGCAGACAAAAGACAGGCTCAGATGGTATAAGGCAAAAGGATGAAGATATCCGATAACCCATCGTAATGATGAAATTTAGTGTCGATGGGTGCAGTCGGCGATTGCTTCTGCATGTACAGATTCATGCCAACCTCTGAGTGGCTGGATTTCCAAACTACAGAAGCAAGAGGAAAATGCTGCAAAACGCTTGCATGTTGGGTGGATACAAATAGTGAAAATAGGGGCATTTTATTGGCCGGGGACTTCCCCAGCTGGTATTTTACGATGGAGTGATTGGATGGCTCCATCTATCCGATTGTCAAAAGTGGAGACTTGCAGTGACATTGGGAATGATTTTTGATAAATCACATGATAGTTCGTCATGTGATATACATGATGGTTTCCCCTCCATTCTGTGCTCAGATAGGTACAAAATGGAAGACGAGTTGCCTTTTGGGCTGTTGAGGTTGAGAAAAATGGGTTGGTGGAAGAGTTCCAGATATAGATGAAACTCAGCAAGACGCTCCTAAATCTTGGATAAAGCCAAACTACACGAGTACGGAAGATGGTCCGCGAAATCCAGCAGGAGTCGCAATTACTAGTAAATAGTATGAGTTGCCCTGTGCAACATCTAGTCGGAATACAAAATCCAACAAAAACAAGCGTGGAAATGGTGGTGTTGTGTTTCCCCAATCGGTCAAAGTCCAAAGCGGCCGGGCGTTGGATTCGGTGTCCGAGGTCTGCAGCAAGCAATTCTCAATTGCCGTGATGATGATTCGTCCTGTGCGATAAGAAAAGTTTGAAGCAATTTCCTTCCTCGGCAAGGGGCGGATATTAGGCCACACACAAGTACTCGAGTAGAGGAGCAAAAGTGGTTGTCGTGGCCAACGGCTGGAATGTCAGTCGCTGGGAGGAGGAAGGAGACGCATGATCTTAACTCAGAATAGCTTCAATTGTGGTGGGTCAAGTAGTAACAAGCCTTCGTATGCTCTCTCTCACACGTATCAAAAAAGAGGAGACTCGTCTCGTATGGGATTTTGAAGCGAGTGCCATGTTGTTGATTGCAGTGATTGCAGCAACTTTAAGTTGAGACTTGGCATCGTGAATTGTAGCCTGTGATTGGTTTGAGTGGGGGGAATAGTGGGGTGGATACCAGGATAAATGTTTGATGTGGCGCTAGCTTCCGCTATCTCCTGCCGGTGCTCAGCGCTCGCAGTGGAGCATGCGAGGAAGGTGGGTTCGTGGTCCCAAACATCTCACGATAACTTCCTTTCTTCCCCTTCCGTCCTCTTTCTTCTCTTTCCAAATTCTCGCAATCGCTCAACCCAACCGCTCCACACAAAACATCTTCACTTGCTCCTATCAATTGATCTCTGAATCTCGTCCTTCGTTCTTCAACCCCATCATCCACTCCCCAACCTCACGCCACCTCGACTCAACAAGATGTTTGCAAAGTCCTTCGTCGCCGTCGCGCTCCTCGCCGGCTCTGCGGCAGCAGTCACCAACGCCAACTCGACCATCGTCCCAACCGCCGTCTCCCCTACTACCAGATGTAAGTCGATCTATTGCTATAACGCATGTCCGCAAGTACGAAGTCGTCGACTGACCTTTTTCCCGCAGCACAATGGTGTTCTGGTCAACAAAACACCTGTCCAATCCTGTGCGGTAGTCAAGCTCTCACCAAGACCAACGACTGCACAGTGGTAAGTCTATCTTCTCTTGCCCATCATAACTCCATGGAAACACTTACCCCGCGCGACCTTCCATGCTGACTCGACTTTCTCGTATAGGATACCTTGGTATTCGACTGTACCTGCAAGAACGGCTCCGCTCCAGGTCTCATGTACTACACTCAAACAATGCCAACCTTCATCTGTGAGGAGATCTTCAGCGAATGCATCAAGGCCGGACAAAACAATGCACAAGCTCAAAAGCTCTGCACCGATGCCCACACTGCCAACTGTGGAACCCTCGATCCATCCAAATACACCGCTCCAGCATCCACCAGCTCTTCCGCCGTTGCCAGCGCAACATCATCCGTTGTCTCAGCAGCTACTGGTACCGTCTCTTCAAGTAGCTCCGCCGGTGCTGCTCAACCAACTGCCATTGGCGCACGAGATCTTGCCTCGGGTCTTATCGCTGCCGGTATTGCTGCCTTTGGTCTTCTATAAGCGTACTGCTTGATAATCTTCGAACCGCGGGGGTAATAAAGGGAACTGTCTGCCTGGGGCGAAGGCGATAAAGGTTGTTTTGAGAACTTCCTCGGGGGTTTTTTGTGAATATTGTATTTGTTTCGGCGCGTCATCTTCTTTTTTTCAGCATCGGTGTTTTGTGGTTTACGCATTTGCGATTGCCATCGGCAACCGGCTCATGGATGGAAGTAATCAAGAGGCGAGGAGAGAAGAGAAAACGATTAAGAGCTACCTAATGATGAGGGGATGATTTGATGATTGAGCCTTGAGGAGATTCTTTCATGAAGGAGGGAAAACTCTAGTGCTCGCCTTGGCATTAGAATGCATAGTATAGTAAATACAAGGGCATCGAATTCTAGGTTCTCGTTCAAGTTGAAGATTTGTGTGCCGTGGTTTGCTGTTTTGTCGGAGAGGTTGTGGTTTGAATAAAGTTTTGTTCTGTACGTACTGACCAACATGAAGCCGCCCCCAATTTGACAGCCCCAGCCAGCCACTTAACGCCTCTTTCCCCGCATTGTCTCGAGCATTGGACTTCCCCCGCCTCGTCCAGACATCGATTCTCGCGGCGGCAGTAAATACATTACTTCACGTTTGAACTTTCCGTATCTTAAAACTTGATTGTTCCAAAAAACCTGTAGTCCTAATTTGTTCCAAGTGCGTAGAATAATTTAAGTGAATTACCCTAGAAAGTTGGAACAATGAGGGCTAGCTAGGCAGGCAGATGAATTTACTGCTACTTTTACTGTTCCATGGCGAGTCTATCCTCCTAGCCATCGCCCGCTTTTTTAAACCTAGATTCTTCATAGGTCTGGGACTTGTTTTTACAAAACTCCTACCTCTGAATCCATTCATTTTTTCCCTCTCTGTCTCCTGCCCTGAACCTTTGTCGTCTTTTTCTTGGATATGAAGATTGTAAGAGAGAGTCTGGGGTTTTGATATGAGAATGGCAAGGGGAAAAATCAAGATGGACAGGAAGAATGTGAGGGGATCTATGTTTACTTTTTGGAGACTGGTTTGGTTTAAGGGATTGGACTTAGAAAGGGTATGGGGATTGAGAGATGATATTTGTATCTTCGTTTCCGCCCTTTGAAGTTCTGGACTCCGAGAAATAATTCCCACAATCTTTTGGGATAAGTGCTGATTGCTCTTTCCTGTACGGAGTAGGCGGTCGATATGATGCCGATGTAGGGATTTAATTCCTACTCATTTAGAATGACGAAGGTTCGTTATCCAACTTTCGTTCAGGCAATGGAAATGATTGTTCAACTTATCTAGAATAATAAATCTCAGTTGTCTGATTACACGATATTGTAGAGTCGTCTCACAATGAGATTACCTTGATTGATTTCTTAGAATATCTAAATCCTGAATTTATGGCTTTAGAGTAACAAAAAGTGACTACCTGTAACAATTAGAGATTCCAAGTACTTGCGCAGGTCGAGTACCTTGGTACTAACAAAAGGTCGAGATGGTGACTTCATCTAGGTGTGGGAATGGATCTCTTCCGAGGTAGTTCAGAAGACGGAAGAGAAAGAGCTTTCGAGCTGAAATACTTGTCCTTAGCTGAAATCAAATCAATCCCCCGACGGTATTCTGGTTTTAAATACTGGCCAGCAACTTCTCATCTCCCCCAAAGATCTACCTACTAGTCTTTAATCGTGAGAAATTCGCTCATGTTTCTTTGCAGCTGATGTTTTACTTTTTTTAACCTTTAGATAAGCCAAATTCTTGACCAGATTATTTCTAAATTTCAAACATAAAGTCCAGGTATGCATATGAGGATGCTTTGAGGGTGACATCAATAAGAGAGAGGAGTTTGAACTGAGCTTT
This sequence comes from Calycina herbarum, assembly GCA_001414485.1. NCBI lineage: Eukaryota > Fungi > Ascomycota > Leotiomycetes > Helotiales > Pezizellaceae > Calycina > Calycina herbarum. The sequence goes on along the minus strand of LLEY01000277.1, from coordinate 8,936 downwards.
AAGAATGTAAAGTGAGACAAATTTTTGGTGGAGTCGGAGGTGAGGGTATCTGACCTCGTTCCTAACTCTACCCTGTTGGAAATTGATAGTCTGGATTCTGAGAAATGTCTGGTTGATAATACACATAGCGATTCGTAGTTATGAATTTTCCATACGAAATGTGATTGTATTTCTTCGGTTACCGGTAGGAACGATTCTTTTGGTTCGAGACTTCGAAGAAAGAATTACCTTCCTAGATCCCATACCACTTCTCCAAATCCAGATGAAAGAAGTATCTACAACTAGCTTCTCACTTGAACCGCAGATTAGTCAAAATCTCATCTCCTCCAGATAAACATATTTACGACGCCCCGACGTTTCACGAAAAGAACCATCTACACGGAGTTTCCAACCCCTCAATGCAACTCCCCTTACATTATACCACCCACACCACAGGTACCATACATACAGATTATCTACCATTAAAAAATTTAAGCCACCTCTCTCGCATCCTCTACCCGTCCCTCCGACGGGGTTTCTCGCATCGGGATATATCCTTGTCTGGATTTCTTCCCCTCGGGTCAATTTCAAGATCTCCACCCGGGATTAATTTATCCCAGAAAACAAACGACACGATCTCATCCCTGGACACCAATTAATTCGCGGATAATTGGTTTCCCCACACTTTGCTTCCTTTCACATCACTGGACTAATAAGTTTTTAGCTTATGGATTTTCAGGAACTAAGATTTTTTGAGGGGTCGGAGGGGCTTGTTCCGGGGTGCTTTTGGGGGTGGCAATATATTTTCGGGAGTGACGATGGGGCGATGGGAATTAATGGAGTGAGAGGGTGAGAGGTTTATATATGATGGTGTAATTTCTTATTTCTGATCTGCGTTCTCTCGATTTTTGAATCTTCTGAATCTCTCCTGTACTTCAATTTTGGTTTTTGGTCTGTCTAGAAGTGAAAGTTCAAAATGCAATCCACGATGTTCTCTTCAATAGCAACACTTCTCCTCTCAACTCCCATCCAAGGAGCTGCAATTGAGAGAGCTACCTGCGTAGCAACAACCAATTGGCCAGGTTGGTCCGTAATAAAGCATGCTTTCGTCTTGTAATTCTCCCTTCATCACTCCTCTCACATCCACAATCCAAAAAGAAAACCAAGAAGAAAGAACAAAAGAAAGTAACTAACGAAACCTCCCCAGCGGAGACTCCTACACTCAAACCGGCTTCAACGAAACCCAGACCCAACCCACACCCACAAACCCTATGGGTAACCCCCCCTACCCAGGTGGGTAATCTCTGAGTTCTTTTTCCCTCTTTCAGGTTGTTTTGGGAGGATTAAGACACCAATTTTTCCTCAAACACCTCACTTCCTCTTCTTATACCCCTCTTTTCGGTTCATTTTCTTCAAATATACTTCAAGAAAGGGCAATACTGACTCCGAGATTGTCTACAGGCTGGACTTCTTCAAACGGCCCAAATTGGATTGACGACCTAACCTACACATCAAACTCCTCCCTCCTCCTAACCTACAACCTCGCCTACGGCGGAGCAACCCTCGATTCCTCCCTCGTAGCACCCTACAAACCAGAGGTATCAAGTATCTCCAATCAGGTCAAGGATCTCTGGTACCCAGCCTATGCCTCGCACCCGAGCACCGCGCCATGGACAGGGAAAGATAGCCTCTTCGCATTCTGGGATGGTGTGAATGACGTTGGGAATTCGTGGTGGTTAGACACTGCGACTTTATACCCGAAGATATTTACGGTTTGGAGAGGACTACTGGATTCTTTGTACAAAGAAGGAGCGAGGAACTTCGTGTTCTTTAATACGCCGCCTGTGGATCGGAGTCCCCTGGCGTTGGCAAATGATGCTGCGAGTCAGAAATCGGAAAAAGATGCGATTGCGTTTTGGAACGAGTTGTTGGTTAATATGACGCGAACATTCAAGACGGAGAATAAGGATACGAATATTTTCAACGTGGATGCGAATGCCTTGTTTACGAGTGTTCTTGATAATCCGGCGAGTTTCAAGCAGACAAGTGGGTTGAAGAATGTTACGGGGTATTGTGATGCTTATTCGAAGTGAGTCTCGCCCCTGTCTCCCTTGGATTAACGGGGAAGTGAATAGTAAGGAGAAGAAATTTTGCTAACGACATCTCTAGTGGCACGCCTGCTCAAGACACTTTGATTGCGAGTTGTGGCGTACCTGTCAATCAGTACTTCTGGTTGAATAGTTTACACCCCACACCGCCTATGCACGAAGTTGTAGCGTTGGGCGTTGCAAATCAGCTGAAGATGGGACCTAACATTTGTTAGACTTTTTGCAAGACATTTTGGGGATCTGTAAATAAGAGGACGCCTGCTTCTTGTATATATTGAATAAAATGAACATATGGGATATTGTGGCAGTAAAACTCAGCGATGTACCAAATCCTTGAACGGGAGGAACCGGATACCTGAGAAACTACTCGCTGAATGCAACTTTCAGAGAACCAGATAAAATTATCGCTCGAGAGTTCTCGGCAGTTTGGGTGACAATGGTCGACATGACAACGCTCCAGAAACTTAAAAGTAAAGAAGCGAAGCGAAGAGGGGGAAATATGTACAGAAGGGTAAAATCTAATAGGCCGAAGTCTTCGTCCCAGGGTCTTGAAGAGCAAGCTGCAAGAAAAAAATGGAGTGATTGTCAACACTAATTGTCAACACTAATTGAATCAATTTGCCAGACAAAGACGACGAGTAAAAGTTAAATTCTCGCAAATGGTAGTAAATAGCAATGAAAAAGTTCCGAGTTATTACACACTGCACAACTCAACAAGTAACGTTCACAATAGAGCGAATTCGCCGGCACGTTTAATCCGAAGAGCAGCGACAAAAACGGCTAACGGCAGCAGAAGAGGAAAATAAGCCTTTTGGCTGACTTCGTGCAGATGCCACAAACATGAGAAGAACCAATGATAAGCTCGTTATTTCTCAGCTTGTCAGAATATGCGCGAGTCAAATCCAATTCTTTGCTAGGTCACCGTTGGCGTGTGGAGCGAGGAGTGTCAATTGTCCTGTTGCACTAAAACGGGCGGCCCTGAAAAGGCCGGATAAATCGACCAATGGGAAGCCGGTAAAAGGCCACGCGACGAATCAGCGATCGCATAATGCTGACCTTTCCCCTCCAAAGAAGTTTGGTGAATGCGAGCAACAATCTTCCTCCAAAGAGAGTACTACTGCATAATTGCGCAGCTTGTTTATAACCAAGCATGCTACCTAGAAAGGTATTCCACGATCACCCAGTGTCTATTCAACTTCAAGATCGCAACGACCTTGGACACTTCGGAGCGCAAAACCACAATTCCTTTGCATCAGCGGCTTCTCACTCCACACTCCGCAAACGAAGACGACCAATCCACCCCATTGAAGCAATGTCTTTAGTTGCGGTCAAGAACCTCTTTTTCCATCGCAAGCTGGTGCAGAATGACCAGTCCTCTCCAGCTCGCCCATATACTGGCCCCTTGGGTTGGAACAGCAGCTCCGAGCAACCCCTCCTCTCAAACAATGCCACCAGATTCGAGGAGCCCGACGAGAATTCTGATATCGAGTCGCAGCATACTGCAGTTGGCACATCAGAGAACCCATACGGTAACCTTCACGTCGGATTTGGCCCCATCATTCGGGATTTTACGATCGGTCTTTCCGACGGTCTCACGGTTCCCTTCGCCCTCACTGCTGGTCTATCCGCACTAGGAAGAACGGATGTCGTTATATATGGAGGCATCGCGGAGATTATCGCAGGAGCTATCTCGATGGGTTTGGGAGGATGGTTGGGTGCGAAGAGCGAACTGTAAGCTTTCGAGTGACCTTGGGACAGTTATGTTAGTTAACATTTCCAAAGAGCAGAGCATATGGCCTTACGAGAGAAGGTTACCGAGCTTGTCCTCAACAAACCCGAGTTCATCCCCGATACCATCAAAGATGTCTTCAAGCCATATAACTTCCCAGACGAACTGATCAACAATATCACGACCAACCTCACGACCCCCGATACTGCGAATAAGCCCAACGATAAGATCATCAGCTTCCTCTTGAGCTTCAAGTGTGATTCCTCCAAGCCAGATGATTCGCGTGCCATACAATCTGCTGCCACAATCGGTCTCGCATATCTCCTCGGTGGTTTCCTCCCTCTGATTCCCTACTTCTTTGTCGAGGCGGACGAAGTCCTCAAAGCCTTGTATATTTCCATCGGCGTCATGGTCTCGGCCCTTTTCGCATTCGGTTATTCCAAGACTTGTGTTTTCGTAGGATGGAAGAGTGGTGCGAGCATTAAAGCTGGCTGTGTTGGTGGAATCGAGATGGTCATCGTTGGAGGACTTGCCGCGTTGGCAGCGATGGGACTCGTCAAGCTATTGAGCCCTGATGGCGCGTAGGAGGTCGTGCCGGCGGATATGATGTAAATGACTTATGAGGCGTATTGGGGGGGATCGCATTTGTACACTGCTCTGGCGTTTGTGGGAGCTCTCAGGTTCGATTGAGCATTTTGTTGGGAGTTCAGGTAGACAGCATCAAAACTGGGGAGGATAATGGGTTGTGGATCAACTCAGCAGAATCGAAAATAATATGAAACGATGAGCTTTCTTCAAAGTCGGTTTTGCTTTCAATTGAAGTTTGTTCTTGAAAAAGAAAGCGTGGGTCGATGATGCGTGAACCTCTGTTTACTGTGCCTGAAGAGCTATTTAACCGCAGACGGACCGAAGGGTTTTCTCCCGTCCTTCTAAGTCCTTCGGCTTTTCTTATTTTGCTATTATTCTTAATTTCACATCTATATACAATCCTTTTTATCCCATCATTATAGCAATAAAACATTATAGGATCTCCTCGGGTAAAACCACGACCCAATTCTTATTAGCAGTAACTGTAAGATGATTCTCCTCCTGACCAGCAACAGCTGCTGTGATCAACGTCTGGAGCTCAGCATACTTGGATTCCGATCGGTTGATCCACAGATGAACACCTCCCTTCTCAACATCGACATTGAAATGCATGTAGGTATCTGAACCAGGTGTATCTCCACCAGCGAGTACCGGCTTCTTCCACATATCAATGTAGGTAGTAACCGCTGCCCATTTCCCAGAGTACCAAGTAGCCGGAGTCCAAAGATAACTACCAAATTGCAAGTCCAAATTGGCAGTCTGGTTATACGTCCCATCGATAATTTGTTTGCGAGAGGTAGTAAGTTCCCCAGTCGTAACGTTCTTCATCATAGTCGCAACACCAAGGACATTCTCAGGCTTGACATTGTATCCGTACTTCGGGTCACTCATAACCATCCTCACGATTTCTTCGTTCGAAGCACTGACAACCCAAACATCAATCCCATTTCGTTGAAGCTCATTAAAGAGCTCGACCTGCCCGGTAAAAACTTTGGCCGGGTTGATTTCTTCATAAACAACCACATCTCCATTCCAATAACTCGTCTTGACCGTCTCATTAGAAGCCATCAAAAGATCAATCTGCACCTTGACCTCTCGCAATGTCAAGCCCGCATACACCTGCGCCGCCCACGGATAACAAACCAACGCATCAATCCCACAAAGCCTCTGATAATAACTATACAGACTTTCCGTATAATTCGCCGTGTCTTTGAAATCTATAAGTTTCAAACTGGGATCTAATTTCTCGCGCGAGAGGATTCCTTTGTTTTCGAGGTAGGGCATGGAGGATTCTTCAATGTCGTAGCGCCAGCTTGTGTTGTCGGCGTCGAAGACGACGTAGTTGGATGCATTTGCGTTTTGGAGGATCATTTTATTGAGGGCGGATGCTGCTGAGGCGGGCCAGTGTTGAAGTGCACCTTTGCCATTTTGTGAGCGTGAGGATTTGGTTGGGATTGCGGTCGTTGTGAGGGCCAGTGAGAGCGCGGCGATGGAGGTGGTGATGAGCTTCATTTTCGATATCTTGTCTTGGGATAGTGGAGAAAACGAGTGTGAGAGGAATACCACAAAAATAGGTAGACCGCTTCCTGAGAAGCAGTGCAACGGGTTACACTTATAATTATTTTCTCCTCGAGAATGGGGGACCGGTCTTGGTGCTGGTGGTGGTAAATACTCGGAACGTCATTCGGGTATTTTCTTTCCCCATACGTAATCTCCTTGTAGATTGAAAATTCCAGGTTCGTGAGAATTTGGAAAGTTTAAGAAGTGGAGGAGTCGGTTACGCCGGCTTGGAGAAGATCAGGTCCCCCCATTCCATCTTATCAAGATCCATGTTTTTCGGGAAAGGGAGTGGAAATTCTTTCCTTTTCGGATGCTTGGAGAAGAGATCCCGAGTGGGGAGCCGAATAGGTCCCGGATTGTAACCGGATCATTGTTTGGTCTCGTCGCTAAATTGTATGGTCTCTTTTTTAGTTGGGTGAGTTTGTGTGGGGAGCGAAAAAACGAGAGTAGAGGGCTTGCGATGGACATTAAAAGTGGCAGTCAATACATCGGGTTCGTACCTGCCTATCTAGTTCATTGCTCCAACTATCTAGGGAAATTCAGATTAATTACCCTAAATACTTGGAACAATGTAGAATACTTACTTGGCTATTTAGAATAATCAAGTTTTATTTTTTCAAAGTATTTGGGGTAATATCGAAACTGAGCGTTCATTGCCGTTTAATTTCCTTGTATCCCATCGAGAAAGTTGATCATTGAATTTCTACGACGCTAGGAAAATAAACATTCTCTGATTGGTTATCCTATTCTTTGTTCAAGAGTCCCAAATTGGTCCAAAGGCTGGGACACCTCTACTTTCCATCTCATAAACAAAATGCTTTGTCAAAGCCTTATTGCTAACAATGAAAATAGCCTCTGCCTTCTCTTCGACATACAAACTATACGCCAATCCTACCAAGTCTTTCCTACCCACGGCTTGGGTATCGATAATCAAAGCCCGTTCATCGACGTTCAAAACCTGGTCGCAAATTTCATTACCAAAAGTATGGCGTGGTTCCGGTGCACTCCAAAGAACTCGACATTTCGTAGCTGGGATATTCATCATGGTTCCTAAACAGGGACCTATCCCCGAGCCCGTGGCCACTATGATCACTCGTCGAAAAAGTTGTGCCATGCAAAGAACTCCGACAGTGGGAATTCCGCGAGTGTAGTAGGCATTCTTAGGATTGTTGACTGCACGCCGAGTCCAATCACCTGCGTTGGAAACTATGAGGGATCCTCCTTTGCCATCTGGAGATGGGATACAGGCGAAAGAATGCCATTCTTTGAGGGGTGCATCTGCGATGCGATAAACGACACAATTCGAGACTTTCTCATTGAGATGCAAGCGAATCGCATGCACACCAACTCCAAGACGTTCAGGTTTTATTTCGAGTCGACGAAGACGCATCCAAGGAAGTGCAACATGGAAACAAGTCCCAATAAGCAGCCAAAACGTGGGAAGTTTGGTGAGAACCGCTCCGGGTGATGAAGGTCCTGCTTGATGGCCGAGAGCTCGAGTAAAGAGCCAAAGTTCGGGCCAGAAAAGACCTAGCACCAACCATCCCCCGAATCGATGAATGACTTCGAATGTATTGTGTCTCGAGGCTCGGATCAAAGGATATGCCGCGATAATCATAGCCCAAAGAATGGTAATAACGATAAAAGTACACATTATGATGAGAGGATCCGCGATCCTCAGAGTAACAAATTCCCACACCAATATCGCCGAAAGCAAAGAAAACCATAAGACAGAACATATTGCTGTCCCACTATGTATGCCTCCATATTCATACATTTTGGCAAGTGATCTCCGAAATCGAAGTGGTGCTGAAAACGGAACCAACCAACATATTCTAAACAGGAGATTAATGATATAATCTTGTCGTATCAAAACAGCGATAAACATATTAAGCGCAAAAGCTGTCGAGATATCAACGAGGATGGGAGAATATTTCGATCTCCGACGCATGGTGAGGATTCGGTGGCCTTGCCAGATGTTGATTACGAAGACTGCTAAGAATATTCGGCGGTAGACTCCGAATATTGTGCATCTCGCGAATCGAAGGAAGCGACCTTTCGGTGGGAGAGGAATTGTTGGATAGTCGGGTTCTGGGGATTTCGGTTCGTAATATTCGGGATCTTCAAGGAAGGGTATGGATTCTCTTGCTTCATCGTCCACACTGTACGGTTTCATTTCCAAATCTCTGGGAGTCATGGTTTCCTCCGATGTCCACTACAACAAGCGGCCTTTCGGGGTACTGGCAATCTCGAGATTTCGGTTTGCAACAATCGTGGATTCGTGTGGATGGAATCGAAGAGAAGAGACTGGTCGTCTTCGAATTTTGAGAGATTTAGACGCTATTTCTCAGTCTTTAAGGAGCCCATGGACCCCCAACACGAGTGGGTTCTCTACAGATTTCCCCTTCAGCATCAATCACAACCTCTTCGCACCATATCGCGTACCAGAAAAAAGACGAGAAAAAAAAGACGAGGGAAAGCGAGTGAGAGGGTTGAACCAGGAGAAGGAGAAATACATTCTGAAAAGGGTTGCTCTCCGAGATTGGAGATTATGTTACTTCTCACGGGGTGTCTTAGAGCCCCTGACAGAAAAAGCAAAAATCTATGTCTTGGAAGCAAGCCAAGGGGGCTAAGGGAGTGTTGTTTTGGGTTTCTGCCGGGCGGTGCGAGCCGCCGCGTCGAGGGCAATTATACTTTGATCGGATGTTAGACAAGACCCCTTTTTGTGAGTAGTAAATCTGAATCAATTATATTGTGCTAAATTTTCGGAAAAATGAAATTGGGCTAACAAAGTTACAGAGAATGATGGGAAATCATACGCTTACAGTGAGTTGCGAGTTAAGCTTGAATTTGCCTACTTTTTTTGTAATCCGAGCTTTTTTTTTATTAAGGCTTTCTCCCTCTTTTCTTTAGAAGACAGAAAATAAAAGTACTCTAAAAGAGACGAGGCCTAGCTAGAAAGAAGCGCTATA